>JAQGAW010001283.1:0-20252 GCA_034698025.1 Phthiracarus crinitus | reverse complement strand
CCGAAAATGTCGATTAATATCGAAAAATAACGAAATAAAATGACATATGCCGAAAATGTCGATTAATATCGAAAAATAATAATTTTTTGTGGCATATGCCTTTAAAGTCTAATATGAAAATCAACTAAAAACAAGAGACTAAAAACTTTTTAAAAATCAAACTGCAAAAGTCATATATTGTGACCGTTTCGACCTTGTTTTTTAAAATGATTTTAGAAAATATTTACAAAATTTTGAAATGATTTTTTTTAAATAATTTACTTTATAAAAACATTCTGTGACAATTTTTTATAATAATTTTTAAATTTAGGCTTCTTTCTAACAAAAACAAGATTAATATAAAAAATTTAAATTACAAAATACAATGTCTATTTGATGTGGATTTTAAAAGAATTCTAAAATGTTAGGCAATACGAATGTTTTGCAGTTTTAATCTATAAATTTGTTACGGTTTTGCGTTATTTATAATTGATTTGGGTATACGTTATATCGGTTTGAAAAATTTGGTATCTCCGGAATATTTTGATATAAATATATATATTTAATTAAATATGTGAGAATTTTTAATGTTTGTTTTTGATTTACATTTCAATTTTCTTAAAAAAATAATTTAATTCAAAATGGGATTTATAAATCGAAAGATATATGTCTATTATTCCTATAGAATCAAAATAATAGCATTAATGACATAATAATAACTAAAGCTGTTCATCGGGTAGGATAACCGTCGGTTAATCGGGTGGTGTTTCTTATCGGTACCGTTCGGTTTGATTTTTTAGTTGTTTGTTTCGGTTCGGTTCGGTTCGATTATTTTACACAAACCCGACAATAAACCGATAGCCCGATAAGCACGTTTTATTGGCTACAAATGGATTTTTTTCTTAAGTTTATCATAAAAACAAGATCGATACGGTCACAATATCTAACTTGACAGTTAAAATGGTTTTATTTTCATTATAAATATCGTTCCTTAAATAATTTATTAATTTAACTATTTCAGAGCCATTGAATCATAATGGTTTAACTATTATTTAGTGGCATATCCACTCGATTCCTATTATAAATATAAGGACGGGTTTCATAATAATTTACATCCATATGTGACATGTGACATAGCCATTGAATCATATTGTTTTAGCTAATAAATAATGGCATACCCACTAGATTCCTATTATAAATATAATGACGGGTTTCATATTAAATTACATTCATATGTTGCATAGCCATTGAATAATAATGTTTCAGCTAATAAATAGTGGCATAGACGCTCGATACCTATTATAAATATGAAGACATGTTTCTTATTAATTTACATCCATATGTGGCATGGAAATATAAATATCATTTAAGATTAATATACAGCAACAAAGTGGGATAACCGTTGAATTATTTATTCTTAATGGCATAGCCACACATATCACCGGAGTTTATATTATGGGTTTCATATTAATGCTATTATTTAGTGGCATAGCCGTCAGAAGTGGCATAGCCATTGGAAGTGGCATAGCCATAGATAGATAGGCAAAATCCCTTTATTAATATATATAAAATATCCCTTAATAAATAAAGAAATTTTAAAATACGTGCTAATTAGTATGGTCGAGCTAGTGTGTCTACAGACAGACAGACAGACAGACGGACTGACAGAGAATCCCAAATCCATATATCTGTCAAGTCAAATAAAAAATCATTTAGTACATAATTTCAACGATTTAATCTTAAATAAAACGTTAAATTTGTTATAAATAGCAAAATAAAATAAGTATTAGTTGCATAATTAATATTAAAAATATAATTATCGATTATATAATAGGATTTCTACATACTAAATATTTTTATAATTGTTTGTCGCGTTTTCGGGTTAACCGTCGGGTCGGTTTGGTTTCTTTGCTTTACACACTCGAGTCGGTTCGGTTCGGGTCGGTTAAAATCTTTGTTTTGTCGGTTTGTCTCGGGTACCAATTTTACGGTACCAAGACAGTCGAGGCATATATTTGCATACGTTTACACTGCTGTCACTGTCGCGTTAATAAATCTGCCTGAAATCACATTTCCAATTTGGGTTACTTCAAGTTGACCTACGACTTCAATTAAACAAATATGTTTTATAATATACTTGAAATAATTTCAAGAAGAATGGGATAAGTAATATGATAGAAATACGAAAAAGTTAGTTATAATTTATTTTAACAGTCATGATGTAAATAATAAGGGAGGAGGAGGGAGGAGGAGGGAGGAGGGAGGAGGAGGAGTCGGGGAAGAAGGAGGAGGAGGGAGTCGGAGAAGGAGGAGGATGGAGCCGGAGGAAGAGCAATAGGAGGAATCCGGAGGAGGGAGAAGGAGGAGGAGGAGGAGGGAGTCGGAGGAAGAGGAGAAGAAGGAGGAGGAGGCGCGGGTAAAGTTACGTGACTTAATGTGGTAATTCTCCGTGAAAGTCCGCAAAACCGCTGTTGCTTATTGGGGACGGACCGACCACTTTTTTGATTCTCCGTGCTTATCACGGAGAAACTCCAGCGAATGCGTAACATTAACAACGGGTGATAGTTAACAAAGAATAGATAGTGTTCAGATAATTAAAAAATAATAATTTGGTGTTCAAAGTGTTAAAAAGGTTATTTAGTATTCAAAGGGTTAATTAGTATTCATGTGGTACGGGGCGCGATTCGTGATATTTAAATAGCTAAGTTGCCTGGGTTGTTAAACACCCAATAACATTATTGGTTTGGCTTAGTTATGTGATATATGCCAAAAATGGTGAGCCACTGATTATTTAAACCTATAATATAGGGCTAAATATAGGGCTAAATATAGGGCTAAATATAGGGCTAAATATAGGGCTAAATATAGGGCTAAATATAAGGCTAAATATAGAACTAAATATTGGGTTAAATATATCTTATTGGTCATTATAGTGGTGCTTATATTGTGCTTATAGAACTATAGTCCTTTGTTTCCAAAATGGCGGCGGTCACATGATAACATATCGTACAAAAGTACAATAAAACACATAGCACTGTAGTGCAAGGTTCCTAGCAACGGGGTTGCTATGCATAAAAATATATCGCACTCTAGTGCGATGTCCATAGCAACGGGGTTGCTAGGTATCGGTTGCTAAGGTGCGGTTGCTATGGTGATGACGACACCTATCAACGCCACGCCCCTAGCAACGGTTGCTAGGGTATCCCTATAAGGACCCCCCCTACTACTGATTTACATACCACCAACAAATGTTGAGGTACGTGTACTATTAATCAAAGGTGTTGTGTTATCATTCCATGTGAAAGTATTAACAACATTTAGATTACCAATAAGTCCGTTACATGAGCGTTGTCCTTGAGATATAGTATGAACAACACCACTTTTTGGACACGTAGAATCAACTGTTGATTATTATATCATTATAAGTTAAACTTTAATAAGATTTGAATTATAATAAAATAATCTAATATACCAGCAAAATAAAGATAGAAACCAATAATAAAAAATAATGCTTTGGAACTTCTAAATATGTAAAAAAAATTCAAATAATTATTAAACTTAATTAATAATTAGCATTATAAACATTACATACGAAATAATTTTGATGGTTAGACTTAAAATAAATAAATTAAACATTATTACAACGAATACTTATAAAACCTGAGTTATTTTATACTTTTTTAAATAAAACATAAAATATTGAAGATTATTGTTATATTTTTCCCTCAAATATAATAATCTATTTTGCGTCATTCAAATAAATTATATACCCGTGTAAATAATAAAAATTAAAATAATAATATTAATCATTGTGTTATAATAGTCAATTTTAAAGATAAAAATGATAAAAATTATTCTCTCATGCGATATGTTTTAATGAATTATGTAATCTTTAATTGTTTAATAATTAATTTTCTAACTTTGATTCTCTTTAGATTATACGCACAACGGATAATAATGATTATGAGACAATTTTGTATAAAGAATTTTTTCTAAATGATAAAATCAGTGATTTTGGCGTCAGTACAGATTTTGTCTCAAATAAAAAGGCGTTACGTAATCAAACAAAATAAAAAAAATTATATTGAAACATATATATAAAATTGTCAATTATTCGTTTCAAAATTTAGAGTAAAAATTGTTTACAGATTTATTTTTATTACAAAAATTATTAAAATTTCTTAAAATTTTATTAAATTATATTTTGTTGTTACATTAGTTATTCAGTAATTTTCAATGCCTTTATAATTATATTAAATCTAAAAACATTGTTTCAATATAGTTATTTTTATTTTGTTTGATTACGTAACGCCTTTTTAATTGAGACAAAATCTGTACTGACGCCAAAATCATTGGATAAAATATGATTTCATACAGTATTTAATTGTTTTTAGTTTATTTTTATTATGTTTATCTTTATTACAAACAGAATTATTTTAAATAATTCAGTTTAATTTTATCTTTACAATTACTAATTTAGCATAAAATAACGCAATTATTAAAAAATTTAATTTAATTTTAATAATTTACTCGGGTATGCGATTTAGTTGAATGAAGCTCAAAAACTATAATAAAAAAAAATAAAATTTTAAGTTTTATTCAATAACTTTATTCATTATAAGTCTAACTATCAATGCCTCGGAATTAGACTTGTAATCGGATACCCGAAATGTCGGGTTCGGGTCGAATACCAGACAAATTTGTCGGGTTAGGGTCGTTTCGGGTTCCATCCTGTCGGGTTCGGGTCGGGTCGGTTTTTAAAATTTTTATAGCTAACCCGACATTTCTTAAATCAGTTATAAAAAACATTCAATTATCAAAAATAAAACTTAATTTATAAACTAAATGATAATTACAAGTTCTATTACTACTTCAAATTTTAATTTATTAAGTTTTTAATTATAAATATTTGAAAATTTGTTAAAATTTGAATTATAAACCAGAAAAAGAATTTCGGGTTTCGGGTTCGAGTAGGATACCCGACAAAATTATCGGGTCGGGTCGGGTTCGGATACAATCATGTCCGGTTCGGGTCAGGTTCTGAAAATTCATACGATTTACAAGTCTACTCGGAATAACACAGTTAACTAATATGATGCAAATTATCACTTTAAATAATGATGTCAATTATTCGACATGTCTTAGTTAATTGAATTTCTCCCTTATTTATTTAAAAGATATAATTAATCAGATTTAAACAGTAATATATCATTAAATTAATTAATTATATACTTTTTGAAATTCACTTTATGTGTTCTAAAAGAAAAATAAATAAATAAAATATGCTATAAGAAGTAAAGTTCTGCTCGTTTTTCTTGACCGAATACTATTACTCATCTATTAAAACGCTAAAAGAGATGCGTTGTGAATAGATAATAAAAATAACATCTATTGTATATAAAAATAGAGTTATAATTAGTTTAAATAAATGGAAAAAATAGCACATTAAACCATTAATGTCCTTTTCATAATAATCAGAACTTAAATCCACTGAAAATTGTTGAATCAATTTATAATCATAATCATTATCTTTACTACACTTTTGGTTACCACTTGATCAATAAAACATTCAATGATATATTTATGACATGTATTTTCAAGAATTTACTAATTAAAGCATAACATCCTGAAATTATAAGGAGCGGACTTTTC
The DNA here is from genome assembly GCA_034698025.1 of Phthiracarus crinitus. Taxonomy (NCBI): domain Eukaryota; kingdom Metazoa; phylum Arthropoda; class Arachnida; order Sarcoptiformes; family Phthiracaridae; genus Phthiracarus; species Phthiracarus crinitus. The sequence continues at coordinate 14,621 of JAQGAW010001283.1, read as the reverse complement.
GCTCAGAAAAATCTCAAAATCCTGTCGGTTATCGGTTGAAAAATAGATATAAATCGGTTATGTTTTCGGTTGACATTTTTAATTAAAGAAAAAAATATATTTTAATATATTTTTCATTTAGATATTTTCATGAGTAAGATAAAGTCTATTTATTGCCTTTGCACTAAATTTTTTTTGGAAAATGCTAAACCTAGCCCCTCCAAAACCTCGATGAATTTGAATCATAATTTAAGTGGGGTCATAAAAACCAATCTGTTTTGATGGACAAATTTATTAAAAACATATGCGCATCAATACAAAAGAAGAAAACATATGTGATTTATGATTTTTGGTTGAAAACTCTTATTTTCGGGTTTTTAGTCGTAAAATTTAAAATCGTTTAATTCGGTTAAAAACTACGATTTAAAAGCTTTTTTTAAGCTTAGAAATTGAATGTATTGACTCTAACAGATCTTTAAATAATTAAAAATTGTTCGGTTAAAACGGATATATCCGCTCCATAATAATTAAACTTAATATGTAAGTTACGGGAGTATATCAACGTGGAGTTATAGTGGATTTAAATCAGTGCTCTTGCAATAAACTTAATCGAAATTATTTTATTAATTCTGTCATGATTAAAATAAATAGCGATAGATTGCTTTACTGTGCTTATAAATACTGTATATTTCAAACAAATTGAATATAGAACACGCATGTGTTTAAACACGCATATACAGGAGTTTTACGTTAAATACTGATTAGTAAAAATAGATAAATGGGTGATAACACATTGTCGCCAACGTTTGATTCTTCAAACTATTTTAAAACGAAAAATAAAAATGCGAAGGAATGTTCAACGGTTTTTGTGGACTCAAACCAATTAGTGGCTGAAATCGGAGATTTAATTGAGTTTAAGAGAGCCTTATATTCACATTGGGCTGTATATGTGGCACCAAATACTATCATTCATATCGCGAATAGACGCGATCGCAATGCTGTAGTGATAATGCAATCATTATCAGAAGTGGCGAATGGAGACAAATGCCGTGTTAACAATTTGGAACCAATGGCTCAAACTAATGACTTAATACGTCGAAAGGGAAAGAATATATGCGCAGATGCTTATAATATGCTCGACACAACACTCAAATATAATGTGATTGGATTTAATTGTGAGCATTTCGCTACTCTATGCGCGTACGGAAAACCTTTTAGCTTACAGGCCGATAATGTTAATGAAAATCCGTCTGTGAAACGTGTCGTGAAAATTGTTGAGTCTATAGCTATGCAAAGCTCACCCAGAAATGAATGATTGTTTATTAGAAATTATTATTAACGTTTAATAATTTTAAATCCATTTAAGTAAAATCAAAATCAATAAAATATTAATTAATATTTTAATTTTATCTGAAATTAAAGGTTAATATTTATCTTTAAGTAACGTTTATATAGATTTTAGTGTTGCTAAGAATATCGCGTTTAGCTAAACGTAAATATTACTGTTGTACTGATAAAAAGAATTCAAGTTCATTTTTACATATACTTCTTATATAGTTATTAACAGTGCTCATACGCTCGGCGCTCACACTAGCCCTCGTCAAAAAATGACACTCACCGTTCGCGCTTACGCTCGGGTAAAATTAAAACGCTCACTTTCTTGATACGATCGAGCTCTGAGCGTAGATTAAAAATGGAGTTTTAATATAATAAATTTAAAACCTAATTATAATAAAATTATTTTCACTTATAAATAACGAAAAATACTTTTTCAAAGATTTTTATAAACTTAAAATTGATACGGGCGTAACACGGTTTGTGCGCTTTACCGGTGATTTCCCGGAAAAATTAAAACTATAATAAAACGTTTTATATTGTATTGAATAATACAAATTATGTATTAAACTTTAGTGTTGATCTCACACTTGTAGCGATCGGTCGCATATGTTTATTGTTTGAAAATAAATAGTAATAACGATTCAAGTGCTTACGTGTCTATTATTTATTGTTTAAACTGATTCGAGATTAACAGAAGTGTTAAAACACGGTAAACGTTAATAGCGATACATTTAATATTATTATTTAAGCGAACGTAACATTGTTTACGAATGCGTATGATTGGCTGGTTAGCGAATATAGGCGAACGTGACGCTCACTGATTGGACAGTTCGACATTAGCGGTCGTCGGTTATTGGTTAACTGGACGTATGTTAATAGCGTTATATTAACATAACGTGTTAGACCTCGTGTTCGGCTCGTGTCGGGGTTTAGCACGTATTAAAATTTATTTGCGTTTGTGCTAAAATAAATTCTTTTGAAAAGTAAAACTTTTAATTGAAATAATCCTAAATTTTCAAAAAATACTTTTGCGAGTTTTACACTTCTGATCTCTCGATGCTTAGCGCTCGCGTTCACACTTACCTCCGACCTTCACCCACTCGAGGTTTGTGCATCACTAGTTATTAAAATATAAATATATAGATTATTAAGAATTTATTAAAATTATTTAAGTGCTAATTGTATCAATAGTTGAATGAAAAATATATAAATTATGTAATATATAAATATTTAATCTATAATTTTTCGGTCTAGTGTTCAGTATATTATAATATCCTTTGCTAACGTAAGACTTATCAGATATATTATTCACGTTTATGACCTTCGAATTTATTTACAGAATTGCGCATACATAGTATAATTTTAATGAAAGGCATGGTTGCCAATGCTTATTCAAGTTATCTTACGCAAATAAGTATTTTCATTCGGTTCACTCGATTCTCAGCTCTCGCATTCACGTTCGGTAATAATTAAACGATCGGCGCTCACGCTCACCTCAGAGCGTTATCAGCTCGAGCGTTGTGCATCACTAGTAATTAAAATATAAACATTTTATGTAAAATATAAAACTTAATTTAAATTAAATAAGGAATTTTTAATTATTATTACAAAACACGGAATATTGTATTTAGAATATTAAGAATTTATTAAAACCATTTACTTGCTAATAGTTTCAAAAGTTGAAGCAAAAACATTTAAATTATGTAATATATTAAATGTGTATATATTTATTCAAAAATTTTTCTGTCAAGTGTTAAGTATAGAATTGTGGTTATAATATAATATAGCCATTGCTAACGTAAGACTTATCGGAAATATTATTCACGTTTAAAGACCTTCGAATTTATTTAAAGAATTTCACATACAAAGTATACGATTAATGAAAGGCAATGTTGCCAATGCTTATTCTAGTTTTCTTTCGCAAATAAGTATTTTGTGTTTAAATGTGCAAAATTCAATATATATTTTTAATATTTATTTTTAAAGTTGCAATATTTGTTGCATTGTATATTCAATTAGCTTTTGTCACATAAATTTAAAACGACTGCTTCTTCCGTTACTTATAAAAGTTTTAAAAAGGAATGTTGTTTAACATTTTTGCATATTTAACGTTTTGTAAAACTTTATAGTTTTAATATTAAACTCGAAATTAACTTATTAAAACGTAACAAAAATTTCCTCTTAATTCTGACGCATACACTTTTCGCTTTGTAACAAACACACGATATTATACAGTGATGTACAATATTTATGCAATACTGTTATTGCTGTAGTAAAACTTTAACGCTTATAAACTAAACAACAAAAATGCAGGTTTCAATAAAAATAACAAGAAATAGTATGAACATACACAATGAGCTCACTTTATATTATATTATAAGTTAATTCAATAGGAAATACCAATTTTTTGTATATTAAATATTTTTTGTCATTTTAATTTTAGTTTCTATTATTGGCCAACTAAATTATATTTTGTTATTTACTCATTTTGTACTTTTACTAAATATTGTTATAATTAAATAAATTTATAGTTTTATAATGTATTATTAATATGGATTCATTTGTGTTTTAGCTCTCGTCGCGAAAACATCACATAAATTGTTGTTATCGGACACACAAAATTATTATATATGATAAAATGATTACGATTGTGAATGGTTTTAACTAGAAATAGTTTTGATTATGTTGTTTTAAACAATATATTATCCAATTCTATCCTATTTTTAGCATAATTTAATATATTTTAACACTATTTTTGATTATTTTACAGTCTTTTTAACAACCATATAATCTATTTTTAGACTTTAAAAACCTATTTTTAGCCTATTTTATGTCCACTTTTAGCATTTTAAGACGCATTCTTGTCCTATTTTAAGCCCATATTTAATTCATTTTTATCCATTTTTGGCCATTTTAAAGCCATATTTAGCCCATATTAAGCCAGATAGAAGTCTCCAACAATGATTTTTAGAAGTTATTAGTCTATTTTTAAAAAAATCCCTTTATTAAAATAGAGAAAAAATCCCTTAATAAATATAGAGACCTGTCTACAGACAGAAGGACGCACAGAAATGTCAAATCAAATAGCTGACTTTTACACAGTGAGCTAATAAGTTCATTAATTAAATTGCTTCTGTAGAAATGGGTTCAAATTATGAAGAGATCGATAGATATTTAGATGATGTTTCGCTATTAATCTATTTAAACATAATACTCAAACCTCTATCATTTCGTCATAACGTTCAATATGTTTGCCTTTATAATATATTAATAAGTTTTCAATGATTAAATGCTTACTCTTTGCTATAACTTTTTTCACATTAATTTAATAAATCAATTATATTAACTTTCAGGTAACAATGATGATCAGATAACATTTATTCGCGCGTTTATTTTAAATGATAAAATAGAATTCGTATTATTATTGCTACACACCGGACAATATGACGCAGCATTAATATTAGATCTAACAGTGATAGAAATATTAGACTCGAAACGTTTGGATCCCAGCAATAATCCAGCAAATATTATGTTTCCATATATCACAGCGAATATAGAGGAGGATAGACTCCTTATACCTGAAAATACTTCAGTTAAAACAACAAATATTTATCTAATGTTGAAGAATCTCGCGGATATTGCGTACTAATCAATAATTACTAAACTTATGGCACATTTAAAGAGATGCAAAGATTTCGCAATATCTTCTATCAGTTACACTTTAAAGTTATTATTGAATACAATTTAAGTGATAACGATATCGAGCAGCTTTTAACACGTTTATCCAAAGGCGCTACGCTTTAATAGTCATCACGCTTTTGTTTGTATAATTATATCACACGGCACTAACAATAGAGAAATTTTTGTGTTTGATATTGTATTTGGAGAACAAGCGGTAGAAATTAATAAATTGTGTAACTTATTCAATGACGAGAATTGTCAGAAACTCATTAAAAAGCCGAGCATTTTTGTTTTTAATTTCTGTCGCGGAAGTATATTTTAAGTCTTTTTTGTAATTATTTTGTTTATTAAATTTTGGTATAATTTGATTTAAGACGAGTGCACTATCGATGAAAATCCTTCGCTCGTACTCGCAGAGAGTATAAAACAATGGAAACCAAAATTGCCTAAAAATACAAATTTTCTTATTAGTTACTCAACTCTCAATGGTATGCAAAAATATTGTTAATTTCAATCAATGAAAGGTTATATTGCATTTTAAAGGTTATGTGGCATATGTCGAATAGAATAAAGGCACTGTTTTCACCGTTTATTATTGAGAAGGCTTATGATAGAGATATTAATTCGATATTAACGCCCGTATGTTTTATATTATTCTATTAATAAAGCTGTTTCGGGTATAGCTTTAACAGTAGAGTATAAATTTAACCCTAAAATAGTCCGAACTAATTACTTCGGAAGAATTGAAATGTTTTTAAAGTCGAATAATTGTTATGAAATTTTTTTTCCATAAAACTAAATGTGTTAACAAAATTAATTCCTCTTCAACCACTGAAAACCCGAAGAAATATGTCTTAAATGAAGTATCTGGAAAATTGCTGTAAAAAAAATCATACTTTATTAAGTTAATACTTTATTTTCATTTTGAGCACATAATCATAGTTATTATTTCCTTTATTAAACAACTTTTATTACAACTTTTCTTAAATTTATTTAGACGTTTCGAAGGCTAGCGTTAAAAAAATGCTAGCTTATGTATTTGACAATGTCTGTTCGTCTGTTCGTCTGTTCGTCTGTACGTGCGCTTTTTAGCTCACTTTAATAAAATTTTACTAATAATGTTTTCGATACCTTTTGATTAAACACAATTCATAATTATCATTGAACAAAATGAGTTAACCATAAGTCCTGTCTCTAGTGCACAATATTAGAAAACATACAAAAATCCAATTTATGTTATTACACGTATTAGTAATTAATTTTTTCGAAAAAACTTCCTCATAAGGTTTTCGAAATATTAAATTTTGAATATTTAAATTTTTTGATTTATATTGTATAATATGAGTTAACTAAAAGTACGGTTTCTAGAGCTCAATGTTATAAAACTAAACTAAAACACTTAACGTTAATATTCTTATTAATAATTAGTTTGTTCGAAAAAACATCCTTGAAAGGTTTTCGATATATTCGATTTTGAATATACACAATTCATAGTTATCATAGAACAAAATGAGTTAACCATAAGTCCTGTCTCTAGAGCTCGATATTAAAATACTAAACTAAAACCAACTCAAGTTGAAATATTTATAAATAAATAAATTGTTAGAAACTAATTCCTGAAAGGTTTTCGACATATTCGATTTTAGTAAGTTATCTGTGATGTAACAGATCCTCTCTCGATCTACCTTTAAGCTTATGCTACCAATATGTAACCAGCCAGAATTTAAAATTTCACGACATTCTGATTATCGATAATCACTTGTGTAAAATCTATGTTCATATCTTCCGCATGTATCCAGTAAGTTAACATTAGCGAAATAGGTCCGTCCTCGATTGTACTTAAGAGTATTCTACCATTATGCAGCCTTTGATATTCGAAAGCTATATTACAATATTTTCACCGTTATTTACTTAACCACAATCAATATTAACATATCTGATCTCTTTAAGTTAGCTGTGGTCTGCTTACTTTAGAGTAATATGATCGAATATTTCTCGATGTTAGGATCAGTTACCTAACTCTAAGTTAAGGTAAAACTGGAAATGTGATTTATGCAGAATCGTGGTCCATGATATTCATTAATCAATTCCCATTAAGTGGTTTGAATCAATTCGTGGTATTAAGGCAGCTATGATCGAATATTCCTCGATGTTAGAATCAGTTACCCAACTATAAGTTAAGTTAAAACTGGAAATTTAATTTATGCCGGATCGTAATCCATGCTAATCATTGATCAATGCCCATTAAGTGGTTTGAATCAATTCGTGGTATTATGGCAGCTATCATCGAATATTCTGATCTTAAGCAGGTATCCAGTATGTTAGCAGTGGCGAAATAGGTCCGACCTCGATGGTTCTTAAGCGTATACTACCTTTATGTAATCTGCCAGAAACTAAAACTTTACCACAATCTGATTACCGATAATCACTTGTGCATAATTTGTGTTCAGATCTTCCGCAGGTATCCAGTAAGTTAACATTAGCGAAACAGGTCCGACCTCGATGGTTCTTAAACGTATCCTTCCATTATGCGGCCTTTGATATTCGTAAGCTATATTACAATATGATCACAAATATATACTTATCAACAATCAATATTAAAATATTTGTCAGATATTCGGTAAGTTTCAAGTAGCCATTGGTTTGCGTCCGGATGTCCTTGGTGGACCTTCGGAGGAAGGATCTGCTGCCAACTTTGTTCACGGTGTCTGTGTAAACGGTACAACGCTTGTACATGTTGCGAACGCTTGCCTTAAGCAGTAATGCACGGCCTGCGTTTCGGTTGGTGCGTCCATATGTCCTTTGATTAGCTTCGGATGAAGGAACCGTTCCTAACGTTATCCATAGTGTCTCCACAAATCCCATAATACTCAACAAATCCCTCATATCCATAATACACACAAATTAAACAAAATCAATAATTCTCAATATTCCCATTAATCATTCATATCCCACCATATCCACATATCCCTAATTCCCCAACAAATCCCAACACCCCCACAATTCACTCAATCCCCAACAAATCCCACAACCCCCCCCCACAATTCACTCAATCCCCAACAAATTCCACCACCCAATAAATCCTAGAATCCTTACAAATCATACAAATGACTGAATTCCCACATTTCCTACAAAACCCAACAAAACCCATTACCCCCAAAAATCCTATAAATCCCCAATTATCCATTAATCCTCAACTATCACAAATCCCACCATTCCACAATCCACAAATTCCACCACCCCCACAAATCCAATAGTCCCCAACAAATTCAACCAACACAAAACCCATTAACCCTCTTCAAATCCTTCAAATCCCTGAAATACCACCATATTAAACAAATCCACAAATCCTACAATTCCCTACCAATCTTACCACCCCAACAATTCACATCATTCCTACAAATCCTAAAAATCTGAAAATATTCACAAATCCTACACTCAAAAGCAAATTCCACAAATCCACAATCCCCACAAATCCCCACAAATCCCCACAAATCCCCACAAATCCCACATATTCCTCCAATCTTACCACCCAATTCACATTTGCCATTTATATAAATATACATTTGTTTTTTAATATCAAATAATTTGTTATGCTATATTTAAATCTCTATAATTTACATATTTTCTAAAAAGTGAGCTCTCTGTGAATGTGTCGTTCTTATTAAATTTTATTCTTGTATAGCCCGCCCACAAAAGCAAAAATTTAATAAAAATAACTTTTTTCATTGTATAGCCCGCGGTCTATCGTTGGGAAATTAGAATAATACAAACTGAGCTCAATATGAATTATCATTCTCTTTCGTTTTTTTGATAAAAATCTAACTGTAAATAATTAACAATTAATTCAATAATAAAAATTGATGCAATAATATGTGATATTTTATTTAAATCAAATTGACATAAGGTTCATCAAATTTTGAACTTTTCCTATAAACTTTAACCAAACCTAATGTGCATTTGATTTAAATAAAATATCACATATAATTGCATCAATTTTTATTATTGAATCCTATTCATAAACATACATAAAGTATAAGTTTGAATGCGAATATTTTCGAAACACCTAAAACTATATTATTGGTTTTTGTATTAAAATCAAGCATTATTCATATACTTTTAAATGATTCCAAAAGATAATTAATGCGCAAGGCAATATACACATTAAATTTTGATAATCATAAGTGAGTTCCAATTTTAAGTAATTAATTAATTATTTTATATTTCTAACAGAATAAAATAATGTTTTAATTTAACTTTATATTTTGTTATGGTAAAAACTAAGGAGTTTTCAGAGGCCTTGCGGTTAAAAGCCGTTCGAAATTAACTTAAGAGCTCTGTCCTTATGAAGTATTTCCAGACACATTGATTGCAGCCACAAAGGAATTAGAAAAATTATCGCAAAAATAAAGTTTCAGTACAGCCGAAAACATTAAGAGTAGTTAACGCAAACTTTGATCCGAAAGGCGCACCGACTCCCTTATTTACAATCACTGAGTTAACATCAATTTCCATGCAAATATAATTAAGGCCAAACTTGACCTAAAATGCAGTGGTTAAGCGACTCCTATGGGAGATAGGTTTTTTAAGGTATCGCAAGAAAATTACAATGTATTTTAAATACAATCAGAACGAAATGACATGCATTTGACAAAAAAATACTTAAAGATGACACCAATCTTCTGGAAGGAAGTTTTAGGGTCCGATTAGTAAATATTATAAATTTCCAACAATCGGCGGCAAATACGAAACGATGGATTCATTCCAGCCACAATTAACACAATAATTAAACATACATTATATGTTATGGTTTAAGGATGTGATTCGATGTCGGGTGTCGGGACTTTACATAAGATTGAGTTAAGTGTGAATGACAACCTAAATTAAACTAAATTTTCTTTAAATTATATTTGGAAACTTGTTTCTGAACTTATTATATCTTTATCATTGAATAATTTTTGTCAATTTTCTTTCATTTATTTGTACTTAAAAGTAATAATTAAAAAAATGTTATTTTGGAAATCTTGTTCGCCTAATCCATTTCTAAATGATATATCAAAAGTTTATTTTGACATACCTTTGTTCAGTAAAATTAAATTCAGACTTTAATTTAAACTGAAACCCCTAAACGGGATATTACAACATTAGACCAAATATTATGCATATTTTTATCAAAAGGTAGAGAAACGATCATTATAAACATCAATGTATTAACAAAACATTACCTAACATAAAATAACATAACCTAAATAAAAATATAAATTAAAGGCTTAATTGGAGGTCTAATTAAGGAATCGCAGAGGAAATAAAAATTGATAATAGAAAATATAATGGAGAAAGTGTTATTGATAGGAATTGGTTATTAATTATGATCGAAATTGAGAAGATAGTAAAAAATAATGGAAGATTTAGAGTCGAAATAAGTGCAAATAACAGAAGTGTTTAAAAACTTTGATAAATAAAATTTAACAAAACAATTTTCCAATTATATCAAAAATAACAGACTTATGACCATTGATATAATGGGTTAATTAGTAAAGGTTACATACAATTTAATTCCAATCATATCTTAAACTTTAGTGATTCCATATTTTACGCGAATATGCTAACAAAATAATCAAATCGGAGAGCTTTGAAAAAAGAAATAATTTGGCAGATCACCTCACGGAATACATTGTTGAATATAAAATTCATTTGACAAATTTAAAACCATTATCTTCAACCTTTAATGAGATATAACATAAGATGTCTAAAGATAATTTATTTTTTGAGCTCCAAATAGGAGTTTTCAAAATTTTTTCTCAGACTTAATGCTTAAAATTGCGTTATCTATCGTATGTTTATTATATAGTAAGCCATCTTATTAAGGGACCATCAATATAGGGGACACATGTATTGTTTTAAACATTGGGTAAATAATATATTAGATATATTAAAACAATTTTTTCATGTAATTAGACCTTTTTAAGTTGATTTTGTTAATAAGTTTTAAAAAATATTAGTTAAACTTTAAAATTAATTAGATAACAACAATATGCATAGAAAATCGCTGATTTAATAGTTTATTTGTTGGTAATTTTTTAAAAAATAGAGGACAATTTTATAAGAATAATAACTGAATTTTTTTTTCTAAAACTATATTCGGAGGCGTTTTTGGATGCTAAGCGTGATTTTGTTGAAAAATTTTTTATCAAGAAAACGGTTTGAGTTTAAGAAATAATTATTCCTAAACAAATTAGATCTTTTTATGTAGGTTTTAAAAATTTATTAAATAAAAAAATAATTTTTAGGGATGCTTTTGAAATCCGAATCGATGTAAACTGAGGTTAATATTGTAGTTCTTTAAGAGTAGATATTTATCCAAAAAAATTGGGTTTCAAAAATTGAAAGTGAAAAAAAACTAAAATCTAACTATAAAAATAGTAGTAGTAGTTTACGATTTGACCAGTATATAAAAAATGTTCATTATACAAAATAACACATTAAACGCACTCAAAAAACTTTTTATTGATTAAATATAGGTTATAAGTTTTATTTTATCATAAATTACGTCAAAAATTTCATTTATGTAATTTGAAAAATATATTTTTGTGATGTAAATTTAATTAAATTTATTTTATTTAAAGCATAAAAATCATTTCGAAAAGAATATAGTTTTCATAAATTACATAGTAAAAATATTTGTCATAATGAACTATATGTTATTTGTATAATGAACATTTTTATATATACTGGCCAAACTGGCCAAATCGATACAACTACTACTACTTTTTTAGTTAAGTCAACTAATTTTTAGATTTTAGGTTTTTATTAACTTTTTGACACTTTCCCTTCAATTTTTTGAAACCAAATTTTTTTGATAATTCTCTACTCTTAAAGAGCTACAATATTTACCTCAGTTTATGTCTACCCGGATTTCAAAAACAAACCTAAATTTATTTTTAAATTTAAAATTGAAAGAAGTTGTCTACAAAATTTTTTTTTAATAATTGAAAGTTATTATTAAAACATATATAAAAATATCTAATTTATTTAGAAAGAAATATTTCTTAAATTCAAACCGTTTTCGAGATATAAAAATGTTTCAACAAAATCACCTTTTGCACCCTTGGACCCATTCAGATTGAATTTTAAAATTATTTTTTGAGCCATTATTCTTAGAAAATTTACATCTAATTAAAAAATATTTTTATGAATTTATTTTAAACAACCAAAAATTATAACTCATTTTTAATTGTTTATTAAAAGCTATTTTTTATTCATTATGTGTTAAATTAAAAATCTTGTATATTTTGCGGCCAATATTATTTAAATTATTATTATTAATTAATTAATTTGCTTGATTGTCGATCACATTAGCATAAAATAAAGATATTATTTGTGTTAACTATTGAAACACTACTGCGCTAGCTTTGACTGCATTGTGTCCCCTATATTGATGGTCCCTTATTAAGATGGCTTATTATAATATCGAAATTCCTGTATGTGCCGCAAGCTTATAAATGTTATTATTATCTCTTTAGATAATTTAAGACAGGTATAATATTAGGGGTGGACATTGTACAGCACAAGATACACAAAAACATTATTTCTAGACATAACTGAATATAAATAAAAACTAGTAGTAGTATACCACTTAGCGGTTTTGGCCGGTATATTCAAAAAATGATTAAAATGCAAAATAATTTCTTTGCACAAAAATTATGAATAATTTATGATCAAAATTACTATTAATAGTGCTCATGGTTCTACTTTAGAGAACCAATCCAAACCATAACTTTCAATTTCAAACTAAACCAAACCACCAAAATAAAATTTAAAGCAGAACCAAACCAAACCTTATAAAAAAATAATTTTTTTCCTTTTATTTAAAAATTAGAGTTATTTCAAAATTTTATTTTTAAAGAGTTATTTCTCTTTAAATACTTGCTATATTTTTTGCAATTTGTTCCTGTTTTTAATTAAAAAGTTCTATTTTTGGTTAAAAAAAATCTGGTCTTTAAGTTTTACATGTTAAAAGTGCGATTCTATAATATAAGATATTGTTTATCTTCATTTTTATATATAAAAACCAATGGTTTCTTTTGGTTTATACATTGGTTTTTAGTTAAAACTCAAACCATCATAAACCATAAAAATTTCCAAATTTTATACCAAACAAATCCATTAAAGAACCAATGGATTAATCCATGGTTATCCAAAACCATGAACACCTTTGCTATTAATATATCTAAAAACGATTTAAATTTAAATATTACGTGCAAAAAAATTTTATTCGATTTATTAAATATAATTTTTTTGACGTTATTTATGTAGTCTTTTAAATGTGAATATTATATTTTCATTAGAATTTAACTTTGTTTATTGTATTTAACTAATTATTTTATAATTTTTTGAATAAACCGGTAAAATCCGTAATGATACCCATAATAATGTGAAATACTAAATATTACCAATTTATGACACTGTGTGGCTCAACAATCGCAATATTGTTTGTTACAGCGTTCTGCATGCTATACGCTAATAAATAAAGCTATTTCGGACTATAAAATTGAAACAATAGACAAACAAACAGAACAAAAATTTAACTGATCAAACCAACCAAACCGACGCTTAATCCGAAAATAGTACTTCATTGAGTGCTTCGAGAATATAGATTCAGTTGTATTTTAGCTTTCGTCGAGTCAACATCACACAAATTGTTAAGCGCACTCCCACTGAAGCGAATAAGCATGTATGAGCAGATATTATAAATGCGAATTACCGACAATTATTGTCCAAAAGTTTAAATGTTTTTATTTTAAAGATTTATTTGTCCAGTTATATTGCAATTTTGATACGATATTTTGCCCTATTATTGACCCTATTTTGTTTTATTTAGACTATTTATTGGTAATTTTTAGTTGATTTTTGTTATTTTAGAATCTCCTTAATAAATATAGAGTGAACAGGCATACCGATACCCCAAATCCAATGTCTATTTAGTAGAGATGGCAGATGGCTTGAGGCTCAAATTATTGTTATCAAGAAGCTTTAAGCTCAAGCTCAAATCTCACCAATTTTTTGAAGCTCAAGCTCAAAGCTCAGGGATTTATGAGCTTGAGCTTAACAAGCTGAAGCTGAAGCTCAGTATAATTGAGCTTTTTGCCATCACTACTATTTAGCACATCCTCTGAAGTGTCCATTCAGTGCACTATCCATTCGCTGTAATGGCTTCTATGTAATAGGTTTAGTTCTAATCGACTTCGTAGTAATGTCCGATACAATTTGAATTAATTCAGTGAATGAGTTCCTTATAAGCGCATGTGTGCCTAATTATTTTTATCACAAATAATCATTAAATAATTTTTGTTTTACAAATGCATAACTTTTATAACTAAATATAAGTTTTCTGTAGATTCGATTGCTTAATGGATATTCTTATTTATCTTAATATGGTTAAAATGCAATAAAAATGTTAAATTTGTAATAATAAAAATTTCTTTCTTTTGAAGAATTTGAGTATTGACAGTATTGACAGTATCATCATTAAGGCTGTGAAAAATCGGTTAGAAAAGTGTTAAATTTCGGTCGGTTATCGGTTAGAATTATCGACCAATTTCGGTTAAGATTTCGGCTGACAT
>JAQGAW010001282.1:0-20261 GCA_034698025.1 Phthiracarus crinitus | reverse complement strand
GTTAGGTTAGGTTAGGTTAGGTTAGGTTTGTTTAGGTTAGGTTAGGTTAGGTTAGGTTAGGTTAGGTTGGGTTTTTTTTCCTTTAAATGATTTTTATTGAATGCGATTTAAGAATATAATGAACAGAATACGTTTCAAAGCGTCAAAATTTATAATTATAGTTTAGGAGAGCGTCATAGCGCGTCAATAATTTAATTATTTATTTATTGAAATAGAGTTTTATTTATTTATTTATTATAAGCGGCGTCAGCTTTTTTTTTTAATTTTCATCAGACGACGCGTTATCCGAACTTTCCGATAAATTGGCGTCCTTTGTTTTGGCGTCATCTCCTTTGGCGTCGGCATCGACATCGGATTCGCTTTCTGAGCTACTGCTGGACAGTGTTTCCTTGGATTTGTATTTTGTAGACGATTTGGTGACAGTCTCTGTTGACGCTTGTTTTGTTGTTTTTGGCGTCATTCCAAGCCATCGCGCATTGACGCCATTGACGCCAATCAATTCGTTGACGCTATTCCACGGTTTTTGAATTAGTGGTGGCCAAACAGATGATGGGGCGTCATTGACAACGAGATAGAAATATTTTTTGTTGTCGACGCTGTAGTTGTATGCATAGTTATTATGCAAATCTCGGTGGTGACGCGACATGTTTTTGTTTGACGCCTTAGAGTCCCAGCTACACAATACGCATTGATGATAGCGCGTCACTGATGGCGTCGGTTTAGTTGACGCTCTTTTTGAGGCGTCATTTTCTCGTGATTTTTGGAGTAAGATTTTTGACGCTTTCGGTGGCGAATTGGTTTGTGGCTTGCGTTTGGGCGTCAAAGTTGGAGTGGAAGAGTGTTGGTCACTTGTCATTGTTAAGGCTTCGAGACCGTGTGTTGCCTTTTGAGAGATTGTTTCGGAGGTGACGCTTGATGTGCGACGCTGTGACGTGAGTGGATATTGGATGGCGTCAGTCCCGAGAGCTGCTGCGAGTAACGAATTATTGGCGTCGTTCGTTGCTTTCGCTACTTTCAATAAGTGGTTACACTTTTCCTTAAGACGCTGTATCTCGGCGTCGCGTGACTTTATATCGGCGTCACGTTCTTTTAGTTGTTGAGCCATAATTTCGTTATTAGAGCGATATCTTTTGACGGTCTCACCCATTTTGACGAGTTTTTCGTTGACGTTGACGCATGAGTGGCACAGTCGTCCGTCTGGTGCAGCCATGTTGAAGCGTTGGAATATAGATATAAACGGCGTCAAAGGTATTGAGTGGTGTCAAGTGTGGCGTCAGGATTGGCGTCGAAACGCGATATCAAATTGAAATATTAGCGTTAATTGGCGTCAGATAATGGCGTCGGGAACACGAGTTTCACTTTCTGAGGAAAACTATTAACTGATGATGGGAGTGTGTTTGTATAGAGTATACAAGGCTTTTATTGTGTGACGCAATTTGGTGTGTACATAAATAATGTTTGTTTTTTGTGACGCCTGCAAATGGATACAGGCGTCAAGTTTACTGTTTGTAGTTTTGAGCTCTAAGAGTTAAATGATTTGAGGGTGTCAACAATTTCTTTGACAAAGTTAGAGAAAATGCTGACATCGTTGGATTCTAGAGACGTTAAGTTAAAAGGCGTCAAGGAGATTGAGTTTGTTGTATAATTGAATCGCTGAAGCGCATATCTATTACAGTTTTTTAGAAGGTGTTCTATGGTTTGTGGCGTCATAGAATCACAAGGGCAAAGGTTGTCGTTAATAATGTGGAAGCGTTTTAGATATTCTTTACAGAACCCATGACCGGTTAAAATTTGTGTTAATGCGAATGTGGATTCAGTGAGACGTACAAATTTATTGACACTTTCAAGCGTCGGGAGCCAGAGATTAGTTCCAGAGCCTTCTTGGGCAGATATATATTCTGACGCCCATTCTTGCCATGTTTGATCGCGAATTATCCTTTTTGCAACGCTGATTGGAAATGCGTCGTATGCTGTAGCGTTATGACTAAGTGCAGCTTCTTTGGCGGCGGCGTCAGCAGCTTCATTTCCTATGATTCCAATGTGTGCTTTGACCCAAATTAGATTAATGTTATAGCGTTGTTGCAGGTCACATAAATTTTTGTGAATTGACGCAATCATTGGATTGCAGTTTGAGGGGTTACATATTGCTAGTAATGATGATTTGCTGTCTGAATATATTGACGCGTGAGTGTTGAGATTGACACTGCACCACATTAAGGCTTCATTTAGTGCAAAAAGCTCAGCCTGAAAGACTGAACAACTTCTGTTTAATTTGTATTTCTTTGTTTTGACGCGTCCATTTACTGAGTATATTACAACTGACGCTCCAACTTCACCAGTTTCTTGCTTGCTACCATCAGTATATATTTTTGTGGGGTACGCTAAAATGTCGGCGTCTCTTTGCGTGTTGGCTTCGTTGTATGTGTGGATGCGTCGTTTGCTTGGGTGAAGGCGTTCTTCAGGCTTTACTCGTCTTTCAAGGATAACGTCGTCGGGTAGCGTCGGACAGACACCATTACGTTTGACGCTTTCAATTTCATACACTTCTCGTATTTTTAAGTGTAGAGGCGTAAATTGGGCTAACGCTAAAGCCGAGACTGCGGAAACTGTGTGAAAGCCTTTGATTGCCCTGATAGCGAAGCTTCTTTGAAATGATCGCAATAATTTTTGAAGCGATTTTTGTTTGACGGCGTCACAATATTCCTGCTGCGTATGTTATTGTTGGTTCAATTACTTGTCTATATATTGTTGTGACGTTCTCTGCGTGAACACCCCACGTCGGGCGCACAAACTTGCATAAGTTTTTGAAAATGCGGGTTACTTTACTGATTGTGTTTTTCACGTGGTCGTTGAAATTTAGATTCTTGTCAATTATGACGCCGAGTATTTTGAAGTTGATTTGAATAGCGATTTGTGTGTTATTCATAAATATCGATGCTGTTTCTGATGCTTTAGTGAATGCAACTGCTTGTGTTTTAGGTGCGCTGAACTCAAGTTTGACGCTTGTGCCCCATTCGTAAATTATTTTGAGAGCTTCGTTTGATTTGTTTTCGACGCTATTGACGCTATCAGCAGAGACTATCAGAAGGACGTCGTCTGCAAAGGCTTGGATATAACATCCATTTGGCAGTGATATATCAAGTAGTTCGTCGAGTATTATATTCCACAACATTGGTCCGCACACCGAGCCCTGGACGCAACCTTTATTTGTTGTTTTAGTAGCAGTGGCGTCACCATAGTCAACTCTTACGACGCGGTCTTTTAAATAACTATTTATTAATGTAAAAAGGTTTTTTGGACAATTGTTTAGACGCAGACGCTCCAGGATTGATGGCCACCATGCGTTGTCGAAAGCGCCTTTTATATCAAGTGAGATGGCGACGCATTGTTTCTTATGATGTTTATTTTGTTTTATTACTTTTATGGCTTCGTAGAGTGCGTCAGTGGTTGAACGTTGTTCGCGAAAACCAAATTGACGCTGGTTCCAGACTTGGTGTTTGAGTGCGTCGTGTGATATGCGTCGAACAAAAAGTTTTTCTAAGACCTTTCCAAATATTGGTAGGAGGCCAATGGGTCTATGTGACGCCACATCGTTTTGATCAGGCTTGTTGTGCTTAGGAATGATCTTTATCTGAGCGATTTTCCAAGGCGTCGGAAAGTGTCCGATCACCAAACATCTATTGTATATGTTGGTTATAAGCGTTGTGTAGTTTGTTATAACTCTGTAGCAGATGTCTGATGTTATATTGTCGACGCCAGGCGCTCTGTTTGGACTCATTGTTTTTATGCAGTCAATGACTTCATCATTTGTAAATAACGGTTCATTGGGAGCGTCAGGAGATAATTCTAATCTCTGACGCAGTGAAGTATGATGTGATGTGGAGTCAACTGTGTCATTGGGAAAGAAGTGTTGCAGGAAGGCGTCAGCAGTTTCTTGTGAAGACGCGGTGTGTTGTGTTCCAAATTTGAGCGTCGAGGGAGGGCGGCAGGTTGGTGAGTCTTTAATTAATCTATTTGTGAGGGACCATACGTCTTCTTTGCCTTGTTTATTGCAAAATTGTTTGAAGTGTTGAGTTGACGTCTTCTTTAACATTTTGGCATACGCTTCTTTGGCTTGTTTCATGTTGACGCAATCGTTAGTGATGTCTAAGTTTCTCCTTTTACGGTCGCATAATCTGTGATGTGTTCGCAATACAAGACGCTTGAGTCGCTCGCAAGCGGCAGTCCACCATGGAGTGTATGTTTTTCCAGTGCCGCGTAATTTCATTGATTTGAAGCATGTGTTACGTATGGTGTCAGTGAGACGTTTAACATAGTCGTCGATCATTGCGGAGTCGGCGTCACGTATGATTTCGGTTAGGAGATTTGACGCTAACATACAATTATTGAGCTCAGCGTCGAATTTATTCCAGTTTGCGGTCTTGTTATTGAATAAATATGCTGACGCTCTTTTTGACGCGACATTTATAATGTTAGCCACGATATTAAAAACGATTGCATTGTGGTCTGATGAGGGGCAGACATCGAGGAGCACGTTCCAGTCTTTTATTTTTTCAATTATATTTTGCGACGCAATAGTGACGTCGACGATTGATGAGCAGTGATTTCCATGTCTTATGGCTTCGAATGTGGGATTGTTGCCGATATTACAGAAATCCAAGATGTGACTTGACGCTATGTTTGATATGGCGTCGCCGCGCTCATCGCTTGAATCGCAGTTCCAGTCTTGATGACTACCATTGACGTCGCCACCAATAATAATCTGTGATCCGTTTGTTTCATTCAGGAAGTTATTAATTGCGTCAATAGTGTGTCCAGGGTCTGCGTCAGGCTCGATGTAAACTGACGCTATGTAAAGTTTACGTTGGCCGTGTTTGATTTGGACAGTTGCGAGATTTGGCGTCGAGTGTTGTGTGACGCCTAGTGCGTTGAGCATGTTTTGTTTGATGAGAATGCACGCCTTTACTCTGTTTTTGTCTGTGAATTGGATGACGTCAACGCCTAAGATATTGTGGACGCGAATATTATTGCCGACGTATGGTTCGCTAACTAAAGCGATTGTGGCGTCGCTTGACATAAAATATTTGAGTAGCTCGTGGTGTGAGTGATAACTTCGCATAACGTTGGCTTGTATGACGCGTATTGGCTTATAATTCATAATTCGTTCTTTCGTTGATTCGCTGCATTAAATTTTTGACGCGAGGGCAGAATCTTATTGATGTTGCGCTATGTGCATCATTGACGCTGGAATTCGTTTTGACATTGTGTTGATGGCAGTTGAAGCATCGTAGTTTCTTTGTATCACTTTTATTTGGACAATCTTTGAATTTATGATCGATTGACGCACAATAAGAACATGGTTCAACTTTTGACGTGCATTTGTTTTTTGTGTGACCAAACTGAAGGCATTTGAAACATTGAGTAAATGCAGAGAAGTCACTGATGTGGACCTTTTGGTGATCAATATTGACGCGTCCTGTTTCCAATAGCGTCAATCGAATAGTTGGATTGCATTCGATGACGGCGTTGTATAAATTTTCATTTCTGTTGTTTCGCAGAAAACAGAGTTGTATGTCGGCATCGTTTTTGACCGCGTCGTTAACGTTGGAGTTTTGCGCTTTTATGATGGTAATTATGTCATCGCGTTCAATGGATTTATGTAAACCTTTGATGATTATCATTGGACGTCGCTGTTTACCTTCGACAGAGTTGAGACTTTTGACGCTTTGCAGTTTTATCATAGCGTCATCTCGTTGTTTAGTGTTTTCGAATTCCACGCGAACTTTATTATTTGAAATAGGTTGGACGCGGGATGGAGCAAAGTTGGCGTCTTTGAAGCTTACATTTCTACGCCATTCTTCAAGCACTTGCGAGTGTTTGTGATTGGCGTCAGTTGATGCCAATATTATTGCTGGTCTTGATTTTGGCGTTCGAATGTTCGTTGGTTTTGCGGCGACAGATGCGTATGATTTTGGGAAATTAAATTCATGACGCAGTTCTGTTTTAAATATCTGTAGTTCTTCTTTGACGCTTGAAATTAAGTCAGTGGCACTTATGTTTGAGACGGTAGTGGTTGTCTCCATTACGTTAACGATTTGCGTTGACGCCTGGATAATAGCCGCCGTGCACGCTCTGATTTCAGTTTTATCTTCCTTGCTTACGTTACTATTGTTTTTGAGGGCCTGATTGATAAGGCCTGCTAGCGTCACGAAGTGATTGGATAGCGTCGAAGGCGTCAGAGGCGATGGAATTGACAGTTGATCGATAGACATTCTACTCGGTAGATCAGTTGATTTAACGCTTGTTTTATCACGAAGTGTTGGACCCATTTAGTCGCTTCAATTAAACAATAAGACGTCGGATTTGGCAATAAGCGTCGGATGCAATAAGCGTCGAGATGTTAGAGCAGATGAGCTGATTGTTGATAATAGTTATAGCGTCCAGAGAATAATTTTGTGAAAGCGTCACAAATATGGCGTCGGGAGCTATAACCTTCTCGTTCAAGAGCTGATACGAGACTGGTTAGGTTAGGTTAGGTTAGGTTAGGTTAGGTTAGGTTAGGTTAGGTTAGCTGGTCTTTTTTAAAGCTTTTATTAAAAATCAAACGAGTAAATAAGTTTGTTATTATGACATTAATTAAAAAAATATCTTTGTTAACTTTCTTACTTGAAATTTTTATGTTTAAATATTCATTTTATTATATTTATTATTTTTTATATGCTTATTAATTTATTAATATTGGAATTAATTTGTTTTATTTATAATTAATTGAATAGCTCGGTGTTATTATTTCATAGACATGAGCAATTCAGTTAGTTTTTGAGGGTTCGAATCCTTTCATAGATAATTTACTTAAATCCATTTTTAAATACGATAATTTATTAACTATATTATTTTACGTCAAAATCGTGTGTGTATCCTTTATTTTTGACATAATTTATTGTTTTTCAAAACTTTGTATAACATTTTTATTGTGACGTTAATTTGTGACGAATATCTTTTATTCGTATTAAATTTAAATCTTTATTATTTTATGAGGTGGAAGGTAGGCTAGTGGTTAAATTAGTTGTCCACATCCTCATCTTCCACTCCATTTTGCGGGTTCAAACCTCACTTGTTAAAAATAATATTTTAATGATAGATGGCGTTTTTATTTTATGGTTTTTATTTTATTTATTGATAATTAAAAATTTAACAGTCTATTTTTATAAGTCGAGGATGGATGAGTGGTTAAAGTACTTAACACATCTTCGTCCTCGACTCCATTTTGCGGGTTCAAACCTCAGTTGATACGAAAGACTTTTTTATGATAGATGGCGTTAAATTATTAATTTATAAGTACAGATATTATTTTCTTAAGTAGCAATGAGGATAATGGATATGTGGTCAGAGTGTCCGACTTATCCATTGCTCTCATTGCTTATGCTGGGTTCGAATCCCAAATTTTCTTTATTATTTTGTTATTTTAAATGTTTTTTAAGTAGATAGCTCTCTATTCATGTTTGATTTTATAAATTGTGACATATTGATTTAATATTAACATATTAGATAACGAAGCGAAATTTTCATATACTAATTTATAAATTAAATTATATTGATGAAGACACTGGCGTTGTGGATTTATTCCCGACAAAACCCATTGTCTTCATCATATTATGTTGGGTTCGAGCCTTAGCAAAACTTTTATTTTGTAATTTATTTTAACAAATGTTGTTATCAATAGATATCGCTATAGTTGAAAATACTTTCTATTTATTTATATTTCGCGGTATTTTGATTTTTTCTAAATTATATTTGTTTATATTTAATAGTAAACATAACTTTGAAACATAAACAGCATTTTAGAGATTAAATTTTATATTTAAATATTTTTGTTAATAAAACGTTATTTATTCTCTGACAAATTTCATTAACGAATAAGTGTCGCGACCTATTGTATAATTTTATAAGAAGGAATTTCTTTTATCTTTTAATTGAATTATAAATAGATGGCGCTTTTTAACGTTTATAAAATAAATATAAAGTTTTATATAATCAGGACATTAAGTATAATCTATTTATTTGTTGCTATTGATGATGGAGTCATGGTTAACGTCGTTAACTTGTCTTCATCTTTGATAGTTTTTAGGTTCAAATCCGAGTGGAATTGTTTTTCTTTTATCAAAAAAGTTAATTATTTAAAATATAAGATTCAATAAAAATTTATTTATTTAAAACAAAACCAACAAATTCATTACAATTAGCAATTGCTGTCAAACACAACAATGAAAGTTTAGGGGGGCTATTAATGTTAGAAAAATCAGTAGTACTTATTATTCGATTACGATATTTCTTAACGCGTCGTAATTCATGTGGCATTCTTGCTGCAATCATCGGTGTGGGAGGCATCGCGTCAAGTTGAAGTTTAAAACCATAGATGTCATAATTAATACATTGAATTTTTCCATTATAACAATTATACAGCGTAAAGATTTTACAAATGTTTAAATCAAATGTGTTAACAATGTGTTTAGAAAACATTAAATTTTTTATCATTATTTGTTTTCGGTTTAAATTTGATTGATACTTAAAATACTTGTTACCTCTACATATAATTAGATTAATTTTAAATAAATGACGTTCTAAAGAATGGCGATTCGTTAATAATAATGAAATCTTAACTGTTGAAACGTAAAACCTTTCAAATATACCGCGATGTGTATTTGGAGAACGACGCAAGTATTCGTTATACGTATTATCGTTAATTGCGAAAGGATCCGATGCTATAAAATCTGACATTGGATACTGGAAAAAATGCGTACGATTAAACAGCTGATATTTTCGCAAATATACGTCAATAAATCTGCTGGCTGTGAATGGCTTTTTCATGCATGGTTTTAGTGGTTCATCGTAATAGATGAACACATCAATATCATCAAATTCTTTAGTGTAGCCTTAATAAATAAAATGTTAAAATAAATTAATTAAAGTTAAACATTTCTTACCATAAATATAACTCATAACGCCACTGGTAATTGTCCATAAAGTAGAATAGCCATTGAATAATTGTGAGCTAAAACAGGCTGCTGGTATAGCAGCTAAAACGGTTCCCAGACAATAATCTCTCGGTTTTCCTTCTGGTGAGCCAAGATTTTTTAATTCTGCATATTGTAATTCAATTGAAGCAGATATCATAATAACTTTAATAATTTTTACAACTAATTTATGCACATCTTTAATATCATTATGTTTTAGTAACTCACGCAAATCAAAACTACGAAATAACGACATTTCTAAATCAATGATTTAAGTGCTAATTGTGTAACGATTTATATACTCTCGCAAAAATCAAAACAACATTTTGTTTACTAATTTAGTTGTCGGTGAAATGTAATCTGTTATTAAGGATGTTAATAGCTTTATTCAAATTTGTTTTTATAAAATACTTTGTTTTTAATTCAATATTTTTTAAAGAATATTTCTTGTTTGATACTAGGTATACTACCCGTTACGCTGGATCTCTTACAATGTTAAGGTATAGCGCGGCAAAAAAGCCGTTTATCTTTTGAAAGAGTAAACATACTTAACTTTCAGTATAGGTGACCACTAATATCTTTTTCCCACCTACCTGTTGACCTAAGCGAGAATCTTCTATGACCATCTGATAAAAAGATATCGGCGAAAATATGCAAAAAATTGACATTACCGTCTTATGACGGGCTCATGTTTATATTAAATGTTGAATATATTTTACTTTTATTCTTACACAATACATCTTTGTTTGTTTTATAGAAATATTTCAATATAAACATCCTTTAATTTGTTTTGTTTTAGTCACTCACATTTATAATAGATATTTGAGTATCCCGTTTCGAGTTATTTTTACTTAATATATGTTTGAGATTAAGCATCCTGTTTTCAAGTTATACGAGATAAAACAAAACAAACATAATATCTATATTTCCCTACCAAACCCCAACTGGTACACGACCAAGGCGCGTGTATGAGTGTTGGTTTCGGTGTGGTTTTCGATGCATTCTTTTTAAACGGTTTTTGTTTTGTTTTTACCCTTGCATAGCTTTGAATGACGTAAGGCTTTGAGGAATTAGGTCATGATAGGGTATAAAAGGAGCAATAAATACTTTATACTTTATCAGTTTACATGAACTGTTCAAGTGAATTATTATTTGAAATATTAGACGATTTAAAACATGACAGACGAGATCGATTCAGCAGAAGAGACTCAAATCAAATCGAAAGGTCTTTGGATTTCGACATGGAAGATGATAAAATCAGTCTTGAATGCAATGAATCCATTGCCTCATTCTCATCGGACGAAAGTGGTGGAGAAAACTTTCCAATACATCGAGAAGCGGTCAACCGTTACGAAAGAGCAGATTTGGATCAAAGATTACTTGATGGACATCCTGGAACGAGTAGAGGAACTGAACATCAAGTGCGACAATCTTTCAATGTTGACGCCTTTCCTGCCTGCAGTCCAGTCGTCGTGCACGCAGTTATCTACCGAAATGGAGTTTCAGGTTCAATACCTAGCCTCTCATTACTCGAAACTGGAAGAATCGTGTATCACGATGAAAGGTCGGGAATTAAAAACTTCCTCGTCGGCATTCACCGGATTGGACGTTACGGACGGGATTACAGCCACCTCCACTGGATTCATGAGTGCACAACATACTACCCTGGAAGCCAATGCAAATGCAGTGTCAACAAACGACTGCGGACTATTGGATGGCATATTAAACGCAAATACTACAAGCTGTTCTCCCGAAACAGATGGACCGGTTTATGCGTATATCTTCAAACGAAGTGGCGGAAACTATTACAAGCACGAGTTAATGGGATCGATCGATTACGACAAATACGTCAAAGTAAAGATTCTCTTTTACAAGCTTATCAACAATCAAGAGAAAATTATACTAGATTCTGTTCAACCGATTATGAAAGCTTCACCACAATTCAAGGCTTTGGAGGGTATTCTAGTGGAGACGAACTCGATGATAACTCAGAACATTGCGAAGAATCCACATCTTGTGCGCTATTCGGACAACCAATCCGCTCAGCAAGATCAATCAATCAACAAATCACGCAAAAGATCTTATAAATGCTACCAATAGATATCTCTGATTTCTTTGATAACATCGATATACGTAACCAATTCGAATCATTAATGTATAATGACAAAAAAGAACGCATTTTTCAAAATTGTCTAGCTGTTGCACAAGCAGAGTGGAACGCATTGTCTTTGAAAGATATATTAAACCACGTTTACAAAATTTTGCCGAAATTCGATGAGTATAAATTATATTACGATCCAATCATTTCAGCCAAACTAATTGCAGCTATATGGTTGAAGCAAAGTAACGGCGACATTAATTTAGCCCGAACCCATCTTCGAATACTCTTCAAAATTATCGATAGAGACTATAAAAAGATAAATACGTTTTATATTCAAAGTCCACCGGGGGCTGGAAAGAACTTTGTGATCGACCCACTAATCGAATGTTTATGGAATGTTTGCTATCAAAAGAGTATTACGAGACAAACAACATTTCCGTTTAACAATTTAAAACGTAAACGCTGTCTGATATGGAACGAACCAAACATTGCGACTTTCGCATCAAAGGATTGTCTCAAACTATTGGGAGGAGAAAAATTAGGCGCTAACGTCAAATACGAATCAGGAACTGTACACAAAAAAACACCTGTTATAATTACATCAAACAACGATTGGACATGCCTATTCAGCAATGAAGTAAGATGCGCGATGCAACAGAGAATTCATAAAATTGAATGGCACGCGTTACCGATTTTACAACATTGCAGCGGTTATCCCCACCCTTTGGGATGGTACTTTATCTATAGGTAAGATTATAAATGTATATTTTATCATAATAATAATATGCGTTTATGTGTCTTACATAGGGATTTGATGAACGATCAGCTGTTTTACACGCCTCTCCAGTACTTTTGTGACGAATTCGCTATTTATCAAGACATAACTACGTGTCAATCTATGGGCGAAGCGCGGTATTTTCAAAAAGAGTTTAAGCTAAGGGAAATTAATGAAGATAATATTGATTATTTATCAATATTAAATGAACAAACTATCGAAACTCAGGAAATCAATTGGGACGAAATGGATCAGCTGTTTACTAAACCAAACGAATAAATAATATGTGGTTTTTATTTTGTCAATAAAACATTAATGATTTGATATTAAATAAATATAATAAATAATTTTTTTATGAAATAAGTTTATATTATTTAATTGCATAAAACAAAGTTTTATATATATATAAAGTGAGTTGTGATGACAGCCGAGCGGTATTATTCACAGTACCCGTCTGGAATGTCATTCACAACTTTTTCGTTGGTTCGAATCCTATTAGAAATGTTTATTTTCTTAAGTATTTGAAAATAATCATAGAAGTTTTACGCATTGAATTCGCATATATTGTTTATTAAATTATATGTTGATTCAATGCATTTAACTAATGTGGTTTAAATCTAATGAAATAATCAAATTATTATTTTTTATAGTATATTCATGATTGTTTAATAATTTACTATCTTATTCTACTATTATATCCTGTACTAGATGGTGGAATAAATGATTCTCCCCTCCACTATTAGATTATTTACATAAATCCCGCCCTTGGATGGTATAAGCTATAATTATTTAAAATGTTAAAGTATAGCGCGGCAGAAAACGCATTTATTTGCTAAACCGCTGGTCGTATAACGAAACCGTAATACACAACCCCTAATATCTTTTTCCCACATACAGATTAGCTTTTTCAGAAATGACTAGCGACCACCTATAAGAAAGTTATTAAATTTTAAAGTAAGAATTTGTTAAAGACATTATACAGACTTAAGGCGAACATAAATTACCGTCTCATGACGGGTTTGTATTAGATTAATAGATGGGAGACTGAGAGTATCTCCCTCTATATTATTAGATAGAAAAATATTAGATATATTATTAAATTTCAATTCAAAATATTAATGCGTTGGTGGCGCAGAGGAAATGTGTCGGATTTGAAACCGAAGGGTATCGGGTTCGATACTTAATAAAGCAAAATCGACGTTGATCTTTAAGTGAAGAATTTAAAGGTCAAGGTCATTGCGATTGCATGAAGCAGTGTTACAAGAACGTCAAACGTTTATAGTGTTACATTTTTTATATTTTCTCATTAGTAGGGGGGTTCAGGGGGGTGTAAAATATACTACAACCCCCTACTATTAGATTCGATGAATGGTTGGTTAACACACCCCCCACTAACTGCCGAGAGTGTGCGCGACTTTACCACACACTTTCTCATTAGTAATGGGGTCGCACTTATAGGATAGGGGGGTGTAAAATATACTACACCCCCCTACTATTAGATTCGATGAATGGTTGGTTAACACACCCCCCACTAACTGCTGAGAGTGTGCGCGACTTTACCACTCTTTTATATACATTAAATATATTAAGTAAATATTCTATGTTTAACGATATTCAATTCAATCGATAATTGCCACGTTTATTACGCAGTTTTAAAAAAGACGCCATTATGGATAATTGTAAGTTCTACAATAAAAAGAAATTATTCCTTGAATGTAAGTATTTTTATGTTTAATTTATATATATTTATGTTGTTGAATATCTATAGACCACGCTAGATTTTATTGTACACCTCGGGTTTTACCTAAAGCTCAAGAAAAGCGAATTCAAAAAGCCCTGTCATATGCTAAACGCCAATTTAATGAATTTAATATAAACATATTCGGTGGCGCTTTAACATATGCTTTTGAAAATAAAGGCACCAGCGGTATCCATTTTACTGGTACATGGGATGATGTGTTAGAAGTGGATAACGATGGCTTTACGCACGTTTATAGAACAATTGATAATAAAAAGAAAGAATTCTTTTATGGACGGATATTTTTGGACGAAAGTCTCTCTTATGATAAGCCCGAAGTTAGACGCCTGCTTCGGGAAACTGTTGCGCATGAGATGATTCATCTCTATTTATGGATTAACCGTATGTATTATTAAATTTGGTAAATAATTATATATTTATTATTTTTTCTTATAGGAAAAGAAGATACCGGACATAACGCGGGAAGCCCGTTCATAGCAATGTGTCAGGAATTCTTTAGGAAATATCCTGAGCTCTATTTTGACGTATGGCAGGACGATATACAAGAGTTTGTGCGAATTCAAAAACCCCTTCGTATTAGTTACCGCGATAGGATGGAACAAAGAATGATTCAAAATGTGGAAAACGAAGAGACTGAGCCCACTCCTGGAACTAGCGCCCAACATTAATTATATAATTCTTTCATATCTTTAATAATAAAATACCGGTGATTTGAATATATTGTTTCTTATTTTATTATTATTTAGTAATGATTCTTTCGGTCTGTATACTATGACCTAATATTAAGTGATAATACGGGCCATAGTCTGGTATTATTTTATTATTTACCGTCAGATGACGGGATCGTACGTAATGTTTAAGCATAGCTCGGCAAAAACCCCATTTATTTGCTAAACCTCTGGTGGAACGGTTCATCCGAAATATACGACCCCTGATAACTTTTTCCTACCTACCGATCGGCACTATCGGCGCTGTCCAGCGGCCACTAATAACCGAAATACAGACCATTATATTATATTATATTGCGGGCAATAGACCGAACATTTTAATTCATTACCGTCTTTTGACGGGATCGTACGTAATGTTAAAAAATAGCTCGGCAGAAAACCCGATTATTTCCTCAACGGCTTGTCTCTCGGTAAAACCGAAATATACCACCCCTGATATCTTTTTCCTACCTACCGATCGGCACTATCGGCGCTGTCCAGCGGCCACTAATAACCGAGATACAGACCATTATATTATATTATATTGCGGGCAATAGACCGAACATTTTATATTATTAAACGTCAATATACGGGTCCATATATACTTATGTATTATTGTACCGATAAATAATTTGACGTTATTTTTCAATGAGTGAAGTATTTATTAATTAAAGAATACATATTTATTAAATTGAAAAAAGTAAAAAATATAAAAAAAATCCAAAAGATATTATAATGATTTTTTATTTTAAAAAAGATTAAACATTATTAAAATGATAAGGGAGGGAAGTTTATTTTTTGCCCTTTCCAGGGAACGAAGCTTGGAAGCGTGGGGTTTGAGGGGGGCGACGACGCAACCTATCCTCCTCTTGTTGCTGCCGAAATGCAGATTCGCCAAAATCGCGCGAACCGGAGGCAATCGGTTCCCACTCTTCTTCATCACTTGCTGAAAGTGTGTGTCGGTTTCTAGAGTGTGGTCTACGCCCTCTACGGGGTCTATTAGCTCTTCCAAAGCCACGTTCAAATCTGGCATGTAATATTGCGAGTTGTTGCTCGTGATAAGCCATTGGATTAAAATTGTCGTCATCCAAATCAATCGGTTGAAGGGCGTATTGATGGTCTGTATTGACTGCATTTAAGACGTTGGTTATGTTCGTCACGTTCGTTATGTTGGTCACGTTCGTAACGTTGGCAACGCTTCTAACATTTGCATCATTGTCAATGGCAGTGCCAGCTCCGTCCACAACATCAATGACTGCGCAATCGTCACCACTTTGATCATCGCTATCGCTAATCGTTATTAAATCATGGCAAACAATTCGTTCAATTTCGGTTGTGCGCAGCTTCTTTACGGTTTTGCCATAATTTTCCCAAAAACTTTTTTCACAAGTATTACGTATCTGTTGTTTTACCTCGTAATTCTGTTCATCAAATGGTTTTCTCTCCAGATTTAAATCTGACAAATACAAAGCCATTTCGTCAGATTTGTCCACATTTGCTTTTTGCTGATGAGCTTCAGCACAAATAGGAAAAGGAATATCCAGTATCTCAGCATTTTCTTCAACAGTATTCCATGAGAATGCTGAATCTTCCGTTCTAAATAGTTGATAATTCCTTTGAAAATCTTCAAGAATCTCTCCATCTTCAAACGAACTATCGCTTAACTCACCTTCTTCTTTATCATATTTAATAAAACTTTCACTCATTTTAAAAAGCAAAATTTGAACAACTTTTCAATTTGAAAACTAAAACTCAAATGATTTTAAAATGAATTAAACATTAACTTTAAAATCAAAAGCCTTCAATATGTTTTGAGCACATATGGCAATTTAATTCAAAATGTGTTTAAGAGGCCCCAAAATCCTTGAATTTATAAACATCCTCAGCACAGATGCTGCAAAATGATCAATAAATCATTGTTTAATGTTTATTTAAAGGTCACATATTCCCGGTTATATTATAACCGGTGTAATGTTAAAGTATTGCTCGGCAGAAAACCCGTTTATTTCTTTAACCGCTGGTGGCACGGTAAAACCGAAATATATGACCCCTAATATCTTTTTCCTACCTACCGATCGGCACTATCGGCGATGGCCTGCGGTCATTAATAACCGAATTACAGGTCATTAAATTATTTAATATTACGGGCAATAGCCCGAACCCATAATATTATTTACCGTCCGTTAACGGGATCTTACCTAATGTTAAAGTATAGCTCGGCAGAAAACCCGAATATATACTAAACCGTGGGTCGCACGGTAAATCCGAAATATACGACCCTTGATATCTTTTTCCTACCTACCGATCGGCACTGTCGGCGCTGTCAGGCGGCCACTAAGAACCGAGAAACGGTAAGTTATTATTAAATATTCATTACCGTCTATAGACGGGCTCATGCTTGTGTTATATTGTGTTAAACATTGTATCCTATTAAATGTTTGCCTGTAATTTATTTATATACATTATTACATTTGCATTTAAATTAAAGTCTAAAGGATTTCCGGCTTGAGCTTCCCAGAATAAAAACAAAAAACAAACACCTCATAAATAATCAAAGAGCGAAGACCAAGCATACAAACCGCCACGACTCTTGTACACTTGCATGGTTAGGGTTTGGTCTAATGGCTTTTTGGAAACGTGTTTTTTTTGTGTTTTTATACTGTGAAGCTTGAGTGTGACGTAAGCTTTCATAGCTTCAAACTTTAAGTAAGATATGGATAGAGGGAGAGAGTGAGGGAGAGAGAGAGTGTGAGGGAAAGAGGGAGAGAGGGATAGAGTGAGGGATAGAGTGAGGGAGAGAGTGAGGGTGAGAGTGAGGGAGAGAGTGAGGGAGAGAGTAAGGGTGAGAGTGAGGGAGAGAGTGAGGGAAAGGGGAAGTATAATCTGAAACTATGGTAATGTATAAATCATTAGTATAAATCAGTTTCCATAGTAATTACATATTATTTTTGAGTGGCGTCATCTGCATGTAAATTTAGGCTGTTTTTTATATGAAATTACGTCATTAAGCGAAATAAAATTCAGAAAATTAGTTGCGACATCTGTATATGTATTTATAAATGAATTTATGTTAAAGCGCGAAAAACAAATATATTTTATTTTAATATTATATTTGATTATTTTTCTTACAATAATATAACAATTATAAATGAATTTAATAATTTATTATATAAATAAAGTTTAATAAAGAATCATAGAAACTTATAATAAGCAATTTCTCATCCCATCATACAAACATTATTAAATAGTAAACTAATCAAGTATAAGGTGTTATATTTTGTTTGGATAAAGTTTGCATATAGGGTCCGAAAGCTCTTGCGAATGCGCATTTCGTGCTAACAATAGGCGTTGATTCTTCAGTAACCCATGAATTCATTCGTGTACAGTCTACGCTATTATTGATGAATAAGTTATGCTCTAATTTAGCAACGATTTCAATTGACGTATCAACGATGAATGTTGTTACACCTCTAATTAATGATTTATCTTGATTAACTTGAGGTATGACGCCTATTCCAGCAGATAACATGTGAGCTGTATTAGAGCCCTGCCCTTGTCTTATATAGAATCGATTTTCTATAGTCCCGTGTTTAAGATTTAATTTTCCCATTTTTTCTTTATTGGCTAAATTATTTGGTGCGTAAAACATTTCATACTTTCCAACTACTGCTTCATCATGGGCGTGAATGTTATCATAAACATTACTAACTGACAAGCTGTTAAAAGGAAACACCCCAATTACATCTTCATAAATGGTTTTATCATTTGTTTTAATGCCAGCTGTCTGCGCCGCCCAAATTAAGCCGTCATTTGGTTTATACACGCCAGTTGGAAATGGTGAAAATACGTATCCAGAATTTCTTACACTAATGATATCGTATAATACAGAATTGAATGAAAATCCTGAAAATGCGAATCGTACGTCATCTGGTTCCTAAAATAATAAAAAGATTAAATCAATTTATCATTTTAATGGAATAAGACGTACCTCTTTTACTTCAGTAACCTGAACTACAGTTTTATCCAATTTTTTTATTTTTGCAGTATAGTCTTTAAAATCATACACATCAAAACAAAACGATTGAATCTCTTCTAAAGTACGGGGCCCCATTGTGGCAGGAATACTATAAGTATCCTTTTTATCTGAATGCCCCAAATTATAATCACCGTATAGTTTTGTATAAAGCCCATCAAAATCATCAGCTATTGGATACGTTGAACCAGATGCTAGAAAAACTCTGTGTGGGAATTTCATTTCCATCCCTCTTTGAAACGCTATTTGGGCGTCCATAAGGCTGTTTGCAATAGTAGCTGTAGCGTCATTGGTTGTAAAAGGCGTACGAAATCCAACAAAATGCCAATTATTCGTACATCTTTGAACATTCAAGTAATTAAATGTTGATATCATATTTAGGAACTCTCCCCTGTCGATATACATGCACAAGGCTTGCCAGGGAATGTCATATAAATACGAATGTAAGCGTCGAGCACTGTTTTCTGAAGTAGGCGTATGCTCCCAATTACGGTTATTAATATTAATAATAAACCGCTTTTGGAATTTCAAAGTTGTGCAATTGTCGTATTTTAATATTCGGGGAATATTTAAAATATCCCGAGGTTGGTTTAATTTTTCGAATTTCCCTGACTTACTATTAGCTACATTTGGTTCGTCGACTTCCATTTTACTAGTTGTAGTATTTGCTGCCATTGTAGGTGACTTGGCGGGTTGTGTTATACTTGATGCTGTTCCACTAGAATATGCGGGATTTGTTACACTATTCAAATCTTGTTTTTGTTGATTGGGATATATTTGTCCAGTTACGGATTCAACAGCTCTTTTAACCCCGATTCCGACTTGTCCAGCGACTCTTCCGAATGATATTGGTTCACTTGATAAACTATGTAGAAATTGATCGTCAGCTGATTGAATGTCGCTGAAAGATCGAGCTCTGGAATACGCTAGATCGTGCTCTTGTGCTATTGCGTCAACGCGATTAGTAGGAGATCCTCTGTTTAAGCTATTACCAGGTCCTAAATATCTATAACCTGGGAGTGTAAAACCAGCTGTGCCTGTAGTATTTCCGCCAGAAAAAATAGATAGATTTCTTGATTCAGTGGGACCGCCTTCGCTTTTGATTCGTTTATGAACAGGTGTTCGATATGAACTATTACTACTTGAAGTATCACTTGACAAATCACGTTTATTTCCACTTTCAGCAAATATAGAACTTGTTGGAGATAACTGTTTGTCTGACGATTCACTATGTTCAAAAATAGAAGAGGTTGGAGTACTTTGTTTTGGAGGTGTATCACCGTGAGCAAATATACTAGAGTCAGATGTGTTAACTAAATCGTCTGATAATTGATTTTCTTCATCAATACTTGATTCGTCAGATGGGTGACTTTCTCGAGATATCTTTCGAGGCATTTAAAAGAAATTAGATTCACTCTATTTATATACTCTCAAAAGTTTGCACACCTCCCTAATTTTGCTTTGAATATAAATAAGATTACCAAAACTAAAGATAAACTGTCGGCAAATGGGTTTGAACCCGGGATTTGAAATAACAAAAATTTAGAAGATTTGTCGTAGTACCGTCAAATAATACAACATGACCAATCTTCCAAATCCAAATTACCATTCTTTAAATCATATATGATAATTTAAATAATAAAAAATAATAGTAAATAATTGTCTCCATCAAGATTTGAACTCAAAAGCATGTGGAGAACCATTAACAGCCGTTACTGTCAATGTAACCGCATGTCTATGGTCCTCCACTTAAAATTAAACGTATAAAAATATATATTTAAATAAAATGAAAAATTTAGGATAGTTTAGGTTAGGTTAGGTTAGGTTAGGTTAGGTTAGGTTAGGTTAGGTTTTACTTACCAGTGATCCATA
>JAQGAW010001281.1:0-20263 GCA_034698025.1 Phthiracarus crinitus | reverse complement strand
CGACCCGACCCGATCCGAAAATCTTTAGTTTATTGTTCATAATAATTTTTCAAAGATTTATTATAAAAATTGCCACATAATTTAAACTATTAATAAAGCTTTAGAACATATAATTAACGTTTTATTACAAATAAGACCATAGTTGCTCAAGGTCTAAACCTCTAGGGGGGTCCAGATCAATAAAATCTCAATTTTTAAGGGGGGTCAAAAACTCATCGGATTTAAATGACAATTTTTTTGGACTTCGGACCAAAATTTTTACAAAAAATTTTTTTTTCAAATTTTTTCCTTCAAAAAAGCCTAAACCACGCCCCTTCGAAAAACTTTACGAATTTCAACGATAATTTTATTAAATTTTGACCAAAATTTATAGGGATCACAAAAACTCATAGGTTCTTTGCACAATTTTTATAACAATTGACCAAAAGTTTTTCTAAATTTTAATTTTTTTTCTTCCTAAAATTTTTCCTAATTTTGGGTGGGGTGGTGGTCAACTTTTTCAAAATTCTAGGGGGGGTCCAGACCCGGGCAAGACCCCCACCTTGAGCAACTATGGTATACTACTGACACAGTGTGAGTAAATATATGATACAAACTGATATCATTATGAATGTTCATTCTCTATCTTGTTTTTAGCATAAATATGTTATATTGGTTTGTGATGGTTTATTCTAAAATAAAACCCCTCCCGAAAAGAACCCGTCATTTCAGTTAACCGATTATGGATTTAATACTAATGAAATAATTTGAATGACAGCCAATAATTATTGGTAATTAATGTGATTTTTATTTGATCCAATAATTCATATAACAATGGTTTTATCGTTTTGCGCATAACAATCAATGTTTATTTGTATATGTAGTAAAAAGCAGGAAATTACGAAAAAACATTAGTTATAAAATAATAATCGATAACAAGTTTTGATAACAAAAGTGCTATTTATATATCATAAGTATATAATGCATTATAAAATATATGAAAAACTATGTAAACAATAGGGAGTAATGCCGTTAATACTGATCAAAGTGATTAAAACTAATACTAAACCATATATAAATGTCATATAAAATAACTAGACTGTCATATAATGTGATATATTAATAGTGATGAATACGATTACGATTACGATTACGAGTATACGACAAACCAATACAATACATATCACATACACATCACATTTACGAGTCGTAAGTAATAAATTTACGCAAATATTAAAACAAGCGAACAGTTAGAAACAATAAAACGCTTAATAATTAAACTGTTTTAACCAATTAATTACGTTATTCTCGATGTTTTCCTTCCAATAAATATTTGCCCTGATTTTCTCCAAACTCTGTTCAACCGCTTGTCCGCCCGAACCGACAGACACTGCACTGAAAAACTGTTTGACTTCGTTATACTCGAATGGAGTTGAGAAGTGCCACGTGGTTTCAGTTATGATGGAATCCATTGAGAACGATCCCTGACCGAACAAAGTGATTATCTGATTCCAGTTCTGTCTGACGAACTTCCACGCCAACTCCTTTCCCATTGGATTCCGAGCAACGATCGTAATCACGTGAACCGTGTCTTGTGTTTTGATTTTTGTTTTGTCCAACGAATAGTTGAGGTATTGAGTCAAAAGCCACGCGTTTCTGGTGGCGCCTAACGCTCCCAGCAATAGTTTTTGCTCTGATGGTACTGTAGAGTTGAGATACTTTTGCCAACAGAACTGCCACTCACGCACAGAGCCCTGTTCTATACCGGTATTGTAAACAACTTCGCGAAGATTTGCCGGAATTTTCGTATTATTTTGCATCCAACTATGAAAGGATCGATTGGCGACTTCTATTGATTGCTTATCTCCATAAGAAACGGCGGCATTCAATAGTAAAGATCGCAGTTTGCGAACGAGCATCAAATCAACGGCTAAGTCCTTCCATCCCCATATCGTTATCAGTGGTTCGACGAGTTTACAGACATATTTTTCCAGCAATGGATTTCGAAGCATAATCGTATCCAATATACCAAAATGATAGAGAGCTGCTTCCCATGGAACGTAATCGCGTTCACCATTTTCCAGATAAAGAGTCAAATTCATAGCAATGTCGACACTTAACTGTCCGATCCTCATGAGCGCGAATGAGTCGTCTATTAAATTGGCTCTGTCTGTGGACGATAGTTCGTGGCGATTGAAGTTATGCGACATTAATGTCTGTATTAACGACCACCAAATTGATGGCTCATAATTAACGCGATAAAATCCGGTTTGATTGACATTCAGTTTAAACCATTTTACTGAATTATCTAATTCTATGGTCATTGTGTTAGAATTAAACCATTTTAATTGAGACGTTAATGGACTGTTATTCGTAATAAAAGTGACCGGAATAAACCATTGATAGCCAAAAGGCGAAAGATCAGCCTTTTCTGCTGTGTCTGAATCCGGTAGACTAGAGAGAAACCGCCTCTGACTTAGAATTAGACCGTTTGAATCCCTTTTAACTGAGATAACGGGATATCCTTTCTGCATAACCCATGTATCCATTATTGCGGACACGTTTATGTGATTGTTTTGCGAATTCGATTGCGTAACCTTAAAGAGGGTTTAGGGTAAAGATATAAGTTATAGACGCGTGTAAAAACAAATTTACCAAAATATCTTAATAAAATAAATATCAGAATTACTTCCGATAAACACGACCATAAATCTTGCGTTCTTGCCGTTCGGTATTGATATTTACGCAAATACTTCGATAATCCTACTCTAAGGTTATGCATGCCTAGAAAATTTTCCAGCATTCGGATCAGTGATGCGCCCTAACAATCATTTAGATTAACGTTTATTTATACAGACTTTAATTATTATATGATATTACAATAATTCACCTTTTTATAGGAGATAGCGTCAAAAATTGCTTCTATTTCTGCAGGATTTTTAACATTAGCCATAATTGGATGCGAACTTTGAAGCGAATCCAATGCCATTGCGTGTTGAGTCGTAGAAATGACGAATTGGTCCATCATTTTCCTGTAATTTAGTTAAAATAGCTATGAAATAAACTACCGGTAATAACGATTATATTATTTACTTATACTGTACATTATTACGATTATAGTGTAATTATATAAAAGCCTATAATAATGGTACTCAAAGTATTATATATTGATATCGTTATATTTAGTTTTACAGTTACATTCATAAATTTAGAATACTTGCCATTCTGGTTGTATATAATTAACTCCAAGGTTTTCAGCGTAAGATGCAAAGCCTTCATTAAGCCATAAGTCATTCCACCAGTTCATAGTAACCAAATTTCCGAACCATTGATGCGCTAATTCATGAGCTTTTTAAGCAAAATAATTCCCTTATAATTCGTATTAAAATATATGGTAATTTCAAATATTTAATGATTACTAACCGACAACAATCGCAACCTGTTCTTTGGCTTCAGAACTGGACTCATTTACATTGTATAAGAACATAGTAGTTCTAAACGTGATTAGACCCCAATTCTCCATCGCTCCCGCACCGAAATCGGGAACACCCACTAAGTCTAACTTGTTTAACGGATATGTGACGTTAAAAAAATCTTGAAAATAAGCCAATATATCGACTGCACATTGAAGAGCGAAATCTGCCTGAGACTCGTCTCCATTCACTAATGCGCGCACATTAATGCCATTTGAAGTTTGCTTCGTTATAAAATTAAAATCGCAAACTATAAACGCCACCAAATATGTAGACATCGGAACCGTTTCTTCAAATCTCGATATAATCAATCCTTCGTCGTTAAAATTGATTTGTTGTTTGAGTGCGGAATTGAAATATGGTTTATAATTGTTTTCATGAATTATTGACATTTGGAATTTAGCTAATTATGATTAATATGAATATAAGCTTAGTTTACACTGTACTTATCAATATAGGGTTCAATGATAATACCTTTCATCGCTGGCTCATCAAAACAAGGAAAAGCAGATCGCGCTGAAGTTGGTTCGAAATGTGTGGTCAATAAGTACCGCTTAAGACCTGTTTTTGTGTCCGAATAGGAACTCACGTAAAAACCTTCCAATTGTTCTTCGAGTTGTCGCTCAAATTTAATCATCAGAAGATAGCTTACGTTTGGCATTAAAAATCTGTCAAACTGTAAGAAAAGCTGTTCTTGCGCTAAACATTCCAATTGTTTAACAATATGTATATTTTGACCATCTATTGTATTATTCATGAGTATATTAGTTATATTCAATTTTTTGGTATGAATCACTAAAAAGTTGGCTTTTTCTGTGAGTTTCACTTTAATATCTACACTTCCTTTATTATAAAATGTGGTTAAATTTGGTTTCATCATCAAATCGTATACCTCTGGAACAATAAACTTTGGCAAACGAATATCACTCCATGGAAACGGTTCGCCATTAGTGGACACGAGTCTCTGTGAATTGGATGAGAGCTCATGATTGCCTGAAACACTTTCATTACTATTTAATAGCGACGAACAACGATCGTGTAATGGGTAAACAAAGGCTACGATTAAGGCAATAGTAATGATAACGAATAAGGAAATGCACGCAACTGTTAATATATGCGACTTTCGCCACCGAAACATATTGTGACGCGATTTACTTGAATGATGTGAACTCACACCACATAAGCCGCGACACGAAGATTGCTTGTCGTGACCATTGCTATCGCTGGTGAGGAACGCCACGTCATCGATCTCTAGCTCTGCCATCGGTATTGTCATTCTTAGTAATTACCAATCGATACTTAGTTTAGCAATAATTTGATAATCGGACGCAAACTATCCGTTTAATTAAAACTTAAATTTAAAAAGAGTGTCATAGCAGTGACATAGACATGACATTGGCTTACGAGTTATCATATTCTTATAATCGTATAATCATATAATCATTTAATCGTTTAATATATGTAACTCAATGTCTATCCAATAGACATTGAAATGTGTTTGGCGTCAAAGCTGTCAATGGTTTTAGTGTTACCGATGTTGTGAATGCTGTCACTGCTGTCAAAGCTGTCATTTGTTATCTTCACTGTTAACAACAGTCTCCTCTTAAATAAAACTCTTTCCTTTTGTTTCATAATTGTCTTGAAATATATCACATATACTACAGTAACTGTAAAACTGACTTAAGTTTTTCTACCACTTATGATGAAATCATACAAATGATTATATTCAACAAAATTATTACATATGTTACGAAATTCCTTAAACCATTCAAAATAAAACAGTGAAAGTAAACGATTAAACGATAAAAATACTCTTACTTATTGAACAATAACTGAATAACTGTTTTGAACGGAATTCAACCGAAAATAGAGACAAATATGTGATTATAATCACTTTATTTATATTAATTAATTGAATGACATTTAATAATAGCCATTCATATCATACTTTTTAAGTATAATTTATGTGATCAACCACTTTAAGTATTGTATAGATAAGCGGTAATTGGATTTAATAACATATTATTATATTATAGTTGATTAGATATGATAAACATTTTAAGTGATTGTGAAGCTGTGAAGTCATATCAAGTCATATGAAGGCATACAGAGTAAACCAATAGTACAGTATATACAGTACTCTACAGTAGAGTTGCACAGTTGCCAAACATTGGAGAGAAGATGCTGCGCGAAACCCCAAAACTAATCTTACTGTAAAAGTTATGCTCACAGTGTCAAACAGTACGCGTACCTTATATTCATCTTAAGCGCTCGTAAACAAACGCTGCATGCTATTCATATTCATGTTATTCATGCTTTGAAAGTATTATGATGTGTAGATGTAATTATGTAATATCGTATACGTTTTTTACCATATCATGCAAATTCGAGTAATAATGCGCGAGATTACCACATTTAATGACAGATTTTCCTTATGATTTAAAGTTAGGTTTTTCTCGAGTATTTTGGTAAACATTATTCATTACGTATGTGTTCAGCCATTCATATCAGTTTTATTTAAATTCTTGTATCACGAGTTAATTGTTTTATTTATTTTAAATAAATTATTTATAATCATTTGATGGTTTAAACAACTAATTGGGAGGGATTTTCACAACTTTTTAGTGTTTAATTATTTGCGCTGTTTTCTGTATTTAAATAAATAATATGATCAAATAAATTACTATCTATACTATTAAAATCTTGAGATAAAAATGAGATTTTATGGCACTGTAAATATTTACATTTCATTTACTTTCATCAATAAAATAATTTTGAAGATAAAATCGAATAAATAATGAAATTTTGAAACGTTTTATACAAAAAACATCTTAACAATAATAAGATAAATGATTAACTGTTAACTAAATTATTTAATTTATTCTCTCTTGGAGATAATTTTTATTTATGCTCAATTGGAGTCCATTAGGGACCTGTTTTAATAAATTATATATGAACATAAACACTAGGAAATAGAAGTTAAATACACTGTAAGAATATTTTTTTGTTTGATTTCGAATGACGAATATTTTATTAAAGTAAAAGTTTGTAATACTGATTTAAAATATTTAGTTCTTTAATTCCATTACCGTTCCATTACCTGGTCTTAGAATTCTATTACCGTTCCACTACCGGAAAAACATACTCTATTACCTTTCCACTCATTTCCGTTCCACTTTTTTCTAAACTCATTTAAAACATAAATGGTTTTAAGTGTAACTATTGAGCTTTATAATTATTTTATCTCAAAAATATGATTAAAATTTTTTGTTTATAAAGAAAGATTTCTAAAAGTTTTTTCGTGTTGATAACTGATTTTTTGATTTAATACTATTGGAAATTTAACAATAAAAACCACTACCGATAGCAAAAAAGTCGTTAACGTTCCACTACCGGCAAACTCAATTTTTTCCCTCCATTACCGTTCCATTACTGGCCCCAATCTCAAATTCCTCTACCGTTCAATGGTAATTGAACTAAATTTTCAATCACTAGTTTGCAACTTAAATTGCTTCAAATCTTGCAAGTATTGAATTGAAAAGGCAATAGAATTACCCTTTGAGAAACATGTATTCAACATAACATTAATTTAGATTAAAGTAAAAACACTGGAAAAAAATTAACTTTATGTGAGAATAAAAAAGAACATCAATTAACAATAATATAATATTAAATCAAATTTATTTCCAAGTAATTCAGAAAACTCGACTTAAAAATTTTCCTAGTTTTGCACAATATCTGTTAAAAAATCTAATCTTATAAATTTATACAGGAAATTATGAAAATATATTATAAAATTATTTAGTTTTATATTGAAATGTTTTATTCGATATTAATTACTGTAATAAACAAAAATGAAATTACAAATTTACGAAAGTGCCCGATAGGTTGAGTGCTGGCCTCGTGTGAGCCCTATTTTGATGGAAAATTAGAAGAGATGACCCGACAATGTCTATGATTGACTATACGGTTCGTAAGTCCGTTTGAATGTTTAAATAATATTAAATATTAGTTATTCAGATTTTTATTATTTCATTTTTTCAGTTTAGACTAGTAAATCGTTAGAATTCTTAAACCCGACTCCAACCTGACAGGCCTCAACCCGACCCGACCCGATTATAAAAATATTTTTATAATTCTGCTAATTTTTCTAAATTTTCTAAATTACTTAAAAATATTAATAATGTTAAATAATTAAGTATTATTTAAATTGTATAAAAATGATATAATTTAAAATTTTTGAAAAATTTAAAGGTTTTATTGTAGAAATTGACATTTTATTGGTTTGTCGGGTTTTCTTAAAAATTTTTCAAAACCCGACATTTCTGGTACCCGTTTACTAGTCTATTTCAGTTTAATAATATAAAATTAAAAATTTATCGATTTATTACATACAAGTTTTTATTATTTATTAGCTAATTGAACCGTTTTTATCACTCATTTAAGTGGTTTGTGATTTATTTACGGTTAAAGTTAGTATTTTCCAGAAAATTTTGTTGCTTAGTAATAAATTCTGTAATTAAATATTAAAAAGTCTGTTTCTAAAACACTAAATTTTTGATATTTAATAGTTAAACCATTCTGGAAAATTTAATTTATTAACGCAATTTACATTTTCCTGTTGTAACCATTAAATACAAACGTATAATTCATTTCTCAATTATTCTCAAGTGTTTAACAAAAGCTTATACGAATTAAACATGTAAGTTATATATCATTAATTTATCTCTTATTAAAATAATTGTGCAATTTATCCAAATTATAACAAAGAATGTATTTTTTTTATTTTTAAAACTATAAATAAAATGTTAAAATATAATGTATAATAGTAAATAGTAAAGCAACTAATATTCGAATTTTAAAACATAAGTAATCTTTTAAATTTTTTAAATTATTTGTAATATACATTATAATTTAATAATATATAAGGAATAATTATGTAGTCTCGTCTAGATCAGTTTATAATTATAATATAGTTTCTATAACCTAGTGTTTTGTAAAACTATTGTTTGAAAATGGAACAGTATTAATAGATTTTAGCGAACTCGTAAAATTAATTCAAACTTGAAAAATATTTACTTTATTTAAGGCATATACGGTATACGTTTTTGTTCATATTTTGTAGCACATGGTAATCTGTGCGATCACTTGATAACCATATGCATGTTTCACTGTTATTGCACTATCTTTAAACCAGACATTAGTTCTTTATGAACGTTTGAATTATGCCAGTCATAGAAGTAATGTAAAGTTTATTCTGTTATTTGGCGTATAGTAATAAGACGTTCATAATCAGCTAAAGTTTGCGTTTTGCTTAAATCATACGTAAGCTAATTATAATATGTGTTTACACAACCAGTTTTTAAAACAGTAATTTAATTCATTGGGTATTTATTTTTAGTATCGATAAGTTTTTTATTTTTCCTCATATATTGAATAATTAGCATATGTTTTTGAGTTTATATATATTTGACGTTTTTTCCTGTTAATACTCTCATAATGAAGACGATGTCTCTAATAAAGGTAATGATTATAACTGTTAAAATAATTATAAAAACTAATATTAAATAATGATGTTATGATATGTTTGTTTGTTTGTTAAGGAAGTGTATATCGTGTCTGCATGTCGAACACCTATTGGATCATTTCGTGGATCCATTTCAGCGTTATCTGCTCCACAATTGGGTTCAGTCGCTATACGCGCAGCGGTCAGCAGAGCGGGTATCAACGAATCAGATGTGGAAGAAGTATATTTCGGTAATGTATTGCAAGCAGGCGTTGGACAGTCGCCGGCACGACAGGCAGCGTTAGGCGCGGGTCTCAACAAATCGGTTATTTGCACAACAATTAACA
The DNA here is from genome assembly GCA_034698025.1 of Phthiracarus crinitus. NCBI lineage: Eukaryota > Metazoa > Arthropoda > Arachnida > Sarcoptiformes > Phthiracaridae > Phthiracarus > Phthiracarus crinitus. The sequence goes on along the minus strand of JAQGAW010001281.1, from coordinate 10,958 downwards.
AAGTATGCGCTTCTGGTATGAAATCCATCAGTATTTCTGCGCAAAGCATTATGTTAGGCCTGAGCGATGTGATCGTTGCTGGAGGTATGGAAAGCATGTCTAATGTGCCATATTATATGGCTAGAGGTGACACACCTTATGGTGGCATTACGCTCACTGATGGACTCGTTTTGGACGGACTCACTGATTCGTTCAATAAATTTCATATGGGATTATGTGCCGAGAATTTGGCCAAAAAATATGAAATAACTCGCGAACAACAGGACGAGTTCGCAAAACTTAGTTATACTCGTAGCGCAAAGTCTGCCAGTTCTGGCGTTTTTACTGAAGAGATTGTTCCCGTAACGATAGCTGGTAAACGTGGAAAACCAGACGTTACTGTTAATGAAGACGAAGAATTTAGAAAAGTTAATTTCGATAAGTTTTCCACTTTAAATACGGTTTTTAAGAAGGATAGCGGAACTATTACGGCCGCAAATGCCAGCACTTTGAACGACGGAGCGGCTGCTTGTGTGCTCATGTCTGAATCAGCTGTCGCTAAATTCGGAGCGAAACCGTTGGCCAGAATTGTTGCGTTTGCTGATGCAGAGGTCGATCCCATTGATTTTGGAATAGCACCTGCTTATGCCATTCCTAAGGTATTTTTATTGCTAATATTCTAAAATATGTTCAATTATATTTTGTAATTAATTTTTATAAAATAACACCATTTCAATCCATTTGGTTGAGTACACTCGATTTACTTTTAATTAAATTGAGTGATAATTAACATATGGAAAATTAAATTTGATAAAAATATATGCATTTAGTTTCGTTATAATCGTATTAATGTAATATTACACTATTTATTCAAACATTTTGAGAGTTTGTTTTTATTTGAAAGGTTCTGGAAAGAAGTGGCATTCAAAAAACAGATGTATCGTTATGGGAGGTAAACGAGGCATTCAGTGTTGTTGCGTTAGCGAACATTAAACATTTGGGATTAGATCCTGAGAAGGTTAATGTTCACGGAGGCGCTGTCAGCTTAGGTCATCCCTTAGGGTAGGATTTGCGCACTTCCTGTACACTTATAATCGTTACATAATAGATAATCCTTAAGAATAATATTTTTGTGTTTATTCAGATGTTCAGGTGCGCGCATCGTAAATCATTTGGCACTTCATCTGAAGCCAAAACAATACGGAATCGCAGGCATTTGCAACGGAGGCGGTGGTGCTTCTGCTTTGATGCTCCAAAAGTTATAAACAAATCTTTCACTTTAAGAGGTTTTTTTTATTTCAGAATCGTGTTATTCAATGCAAATAAATGGGTCATTCTATTATAAAGTATTTTAATAAAATTGTTGACTTATCGTTATAAAAAAATATTGATTTATGATAATGTTTTATATTTTTTACAAATATCTATTTTGAAAATAAGTTTATATATTTTTTAATAAACATTTTTATACAAACCATATATTTTTATATTAGTTTTGATAAATTTATCGAACAAATACTACATAATTTTACACCAAACTAGAATTAGGTCCGCTATAAAGATGATGTGAGTGAATATTGACAGGCACTTGAAATCTTCGCATATAATTAGTTTGGAGTTGCGGTGTTGGCAAACCTATAGGCGGATCACTCGCTATCCCTATGTAGTGTTGCGGATGATTATATCTAATTGGCGGCGATATTTTTGGTGCAACTCTGTTACTTTGAAGGTTAGGAAGTGTTACTACGGAAACGCTGGCATCACGTGGTGATGGAGAGAATTTGGTTCTGTATCCCGAATCATTGAAAGGTGAATCTCCGTGTTCTCCGCTATTATATGCGTTGCCATTGCATCGCAGAGACTTCATTAAATCGGCCGATAGATTGATATCATCTATATGTTCAGGTTCTTGCGAAAGAATGTTATCATTAATATTGGCATTAATACTATTTTCCACTCTATTTTGCTGCGAAGAACTCCCGCTGTTATCTGATATTACATTGACCTCATTAATAATTAGCTTTTGAATGTGTTCTTTAGGTCTCGCTCCTAATTTCTCGAACTGTTCGTGTTGTGGAAAATCTTGTCCGTAATCTCCATTTGTTTGTAAATAATCCGGTTTTGTGTTTGGCATATCAGTGCTATTGAAAACCTCTATTTGATTAAAACTCATTTCATTACTAATCGCTTCTTCGTCACTATTTTCTCCGCTTCCAGTCAAATACATATCTGATTTAGATCTGGACACAGTCGTAGTCGTTGTTTGTTGCTTATCACTGGAGAGAGCGTGTCCTCCTTGGCTACTCTTTGGTCTTTCTGTTTGTTGATGAGTTTGATGATATATCACTTGTGGTACATTCACTTGACTTGTGGTGCGTTCTATTTTATTTTTATGGTTATGGCTATGATTATGATGATTATGGTGATTATGGTAGTGATGTTGTTGTTGTTGATGATGAGTTTGATCCAAATGTTCGTTAGAGCTTCGCCTGTGGTTATCTAGTTTGGTATTGAGCCACGTCTTGACCTCGCCTTTAAGCTGTTCCACTTGAAGCCTTTGTCTCCTTTCAAACTCGATTCTCTCCCGCAGTGCACACCTATTGGCGCGTTCATTGCATTCCTCTCTTTCATGCGCTAACTTCTCTTTCACTGTTTCATTAAGCGTTACTAATTGATTGTGTGTCTTCTTTTCTAGATTACATATTTTGTTATTGAGACTATCGTGTGTACTGTCAATATGATCAATGAGCTCTCTTTTATCGTTTTCCATTTTCTTTTCAACTCTCTTCAGAAGTGGAGTACAGTAGCATTTGTGAGATTTACCGACTGGTCCCTTACGGATATTTCCCGCAAGATCTATATAATACTGTTCTCCTTTACTTAATGGGTCCGATGGAAGTGAATCTAATTTCGGTTTTGGGAAATCGTTAACATTGGGATGTAAGTGACACCCGTATGGACTCCAGTTGTTGCACGTCGACTCAGCTTTTCGTGTCTTTTCGTCTGTAAAGTGAACGCTACGACTCGAACCAGACTTTGTCTTTTTGAACCTCTCATTACGCAATTTTTCATTACTATCTTTGCTTCCCTGAGAACTTTCCTTTTCGCGTTTAGATGTTTTAATCGGATGTGTTGTTTGCATTTTGAGTGGTGGCGGGTTTGCTATTATCTCTTGCACTTCAGAGTATGTTTTTCGAAGTGCAATATCCATTGCGGTTTCCCCTTGCTATCAATAAAAAACAATGAGAAAAGAGTGGGCTTAAGTTAAAAGAAAGCTAATTTCCACTGTTATGCAATAACTAGCGGTTACTTAGAATGTAGACGCGAAAAAGATATATTACTTTGTTAGGTATTGTTGGATTACATCCGGCTTCCAACAGTATTCGAGTCAACTTTCTTCTCCCCATCGCTGCTGATATGTGTAGCGCTGTGTCTCCATTCTAACAGATGAATAGTTTCAAAAAATATTCAAAAACCAAATTGATTTTTAAACTAAGTTTGGCGTTGGGTTTGTTTTTTAAAAAAACTAACAAAAATTCATTGTGTATCGAAAAAATTTCATTCACCGTATGATCAATATATTCACTCCACCCCTAAATTATTATTATATGAGTGATTATGTCAAAATATTCGTTTAAGTACATCATAATGTAATTAAGTGGCAAATAAGTTTGAACACCAACTGTTAAGGCATAGCGTTTTGCTTAAATTCGTTTAGAATGCAATAAACTGTAAGGTTATTAAGTTGTATGAAACTAACTTTTGTAATGTGGCATTTATTTTCTATAACGTCTGTTGTGTTTCTATCAAAACTTTGCGCGTAATATTTTTAACTTATATATTTTGGTTATTGCGAGTTATTAGTAATTTAAGACTTTCTAAGAAATGTTTTAAAACAAGAGTTTCTCACACGAGTTCGCTATTAACCCACCGGTCATTGAATAATATGCTATGTTAGAGGCAAGCATTTAAAAAAATTGATGGGAAATATGTCTCGGATCCATGCGTTTGAGGAGTTTACAGAAAAAAATTAAGTTTTATAAATGAAACACATAACTCATACCTTATTCACATCGTTGACACTGCAGAACGCACTTAATAAAATTCGTACAACACCTGCGTGTCCATATCTGGCAGCACTGAGTTCGGCAAAAAAAGTCCAAAGATTATTGTGGATTAGTAGATATCATAACTTAATGCTAATAAATGCTAAGCTATTAGTTACCTATGGAGAGGGGAGTCTCCGAACTAAAAAAAATAGAATAAAATCAAGTGATTAGCATTTGTTTAAAAAGTATTGCCACTTTTAATTTAAGTTTTACATAAATTTCTTTTTCTCAGCAACATATAAGTTCGTACGAACACAAAAGTAAATTGAAATTTTAAAACTTCACGTACTGTTGTAATATATCGATTATTTAGCAAAAAAAGTTTTAAGTCATTTATATTTAACGTTAGAACTTTTTTAATACTTATTTCATATTAATTTTTCAAAGTTTAATACGCAGTAATGGAATCGCTTCCGCAATTTATTGAGAATATTGCAATATATTTAAGTATAGTTCTATATTGTAAAGCATTTTTTAATTCATATTAACTATTATTGCATGCAATAAAATGTAAAATAATGATCACAATCAGTTTTAACTTATATGGCTTAAAGAAATCGCTATAAATTATATTGTCTTCAATCTTAAAATCTGATTTTGAGAAATGCATTTAATTTCTGGGAAAAATCCAATTTCGGGATTGAGGATAATATTTGCAATACGAGTTCAAATCTATGATTAAATAAAAAATAACAAAATCGATTTGTTCTAATTATGTTCATAAGATGGGTGAATATATAAATTAACTCGAAATTTGTTGTATGGGAAAATTTCTCCCCACTCTTTGAAATTGTTTCAGATTCACGTAAAGATCAATTTATGAGAAAAGCTGTTCGATAATAATGAGCTGAACTAAACAGAGCAAAAAAATTCAATGCTTTGATGCTTTATTTTAATTCACCATTGCTATCATAACTTAAAACTTTTTTGTTTCGAATATAATATATTTTAATAATTAGTTCTTTATTAGTATATTATGAAACGTTCTTAATTTATGTATCAAAAAAACAAAAGATTTCCTCGTTATTGTCGTTATTGCTAGAATATCATTATTGTAAATCTAAAGTAAAAATCCGACTAAAAAATTTTCAATTAAATTTTTATTACGAGAATTCCCTTTTTTAAAACTCATGTCAATAAATAAAGATATTTAAGCAATGAAGTTGAATAATACTCAACATTAACCACACTTATGATGTCAGCTTTACGTATCTTTATATGGTATTAAAGGATACTTTTACTCTCGAATATTTATATGCATTCCTTCACTGATATTAAAAAAAAGATCTCAATATAGATGAAAAAAGTGTCATATACTGTTTCAGTGTTCGATACATAGACTTAGAATACAATCTGGTATTAGTTCATACTTTTGCTATTTTTTCAAATAAGAATTTATTGAACTTCAATAATGGTATATTTAAACAAAAAATTCTTTTGTTGAAAACTGAAATTAAACTTTAATATATGTATCTCAAGCATCTATTATGGTTTTTAACCACCATTGAGAAAAACAAAAAAAATCTTAAAAACAAGTTTAAAACATATGAGATAATTTTAGCCGACAAACAAAAAAGAAAAGCAAAAAAAATTTTAAATCAGAATTTGATGGCACACACAAATAAGTCAGAAAATATTTTTAAAATAATGCTTTTCTAACATCAGTTGGAAATAATAAACTAAACGGACACTAAAGCGATAATAAAACAATTTATTCAAAAGCTCACTCACATTATTCTTGATATCTGGTTTGCATCCAGCCATCAGTAATATTCTGGATGTCTGATTGTGTCCCTGTTGACAGGCCAAGTGAAGAGCTGAATGTCCTTGCTTTGAATCAAACGAAAATAACAAACTATATAATAATTCTATTGTGCATGATTTGCATCAAAGGCTAATTGAGCCTTCATTCTTCTGATTATCTCTTGACGAGAGCAGCTTATATGGATTTTTTGTTTCAGCTCACGTCGTAATAATAACTAATATTATGCCTGATTTACATTTACCTTATTCTTGAGGTATGCGTTCGCTTTGTGCTTACATAACGCTTCAACGGTTTGACTGTAACCTTTCCAGGAAGCTTCGTGTAGCGATGAATTGTAATGCTGTATAAAGAATAATATCTAATATTTAGAAAATATTATCAAAACTATTTTTATCTACTTTTTTCAAAAAATCTGATAAAAAAGTTTTCCTTTTATATAAGTTAAAAGAAAAAGGGTTTTGTTTAGTTAACGTAAGATTTTGTTTAGTTAACTCAAGTTTAAATCGATGCACAATAATGGCGAAAATTTTTGGCGTAAATAATTGTTAAAATTAATATTATCTGCGCATAAATTATATCACTGCCAACGAACAAAAAATGATGTCTTTTGCATGATTATGAGTCATTTCAGTACATAATATATCTTTTATATTCCAGTAAAGCTATTATCCTTCTACTCATTTGCGAAAAACTTAGAAATATTAGCTGAATGTTGGAATACTAAGCATAAGCTGGATATAAAAAATAAGTGCTGTCAACTTTGAAATGACTTGAGATATTTTTTTCAGAAAAAAGCATAAAATTTACAGGATATCGAAGTGACTCCTGATGGCAATGATTGTGCCATCAAAAACATCAATTGCTTTTCGCCTATAGTTTTCTGCAGTAATTCATGTATTTGTATTGGCAGTGCTGTTAATTATTTGTCTAGAGTTAGCAGCAAAAAAAGTGCTGCACGTCCGCCACTCTCTTACATCACTGAAGCGTATAACAAATATTTTGAGTCTCGCTAAACATATTTGGATCGTTTAAGAGTAGAAAAACTTAGTCAACTATTAGTAAAAATAGGTTTGTATGGAACCGATGCGATGTTTGCGTATACATGTATTTCACTAGCAATGGTCACAAACAACTGAACGCGTTAAATGATGATTTCATCTTAGATCGAGGATGTGCTTAGTGATTGGCCTATTGCTGAAACGCTCGCCATTATAATTAACGCACTTTCTTAACGGTTGTATGGGTTTAAATGATTCAATCCAGTGATTCTCTGCAGAGACTGACACCAACGATGGCATTGTTTCGCGCAATTTGTTGTTTGAGGAGGAATAACAGGTAGAAATAATCATCAAAATATGTTGAAAACCTTAATCGCAATTATGTATCGAAACAATAGTGTCTGTTTGTGGGCGAAAAATGAATCCAAACGAGCAAAAAACAATTTCAAAAAAGAACAAAATATTTTTTCTTTTATGTTATCCTAAAAGTGCATCGAATATACTGTAACTTATATGGTGTGCTCATTATATGTCATTAAAGACACTCCATTTTAAATGGAGGCTTAAACACTAGAAAAATATGAGAAGAGTTCGTTATAGAATTGGTTTGACACTCACGACATCGTCCTGTATGTCCACAGTTGCGTTATTTTTCAGCAAAAGTTTAACGGCTTCGACATGACCATCAGTAGCGGCGTGAAGAAGCGGTGTATAACCCAACTATGATAACAATTGAAAAGTTATTTTAAAATGATATGTAATTTTCGGGAAAATTTCTATCTCATAGCATACAACTTATACGTATATTATTATATTTATTTTTTTTGAAACGCAAAATAAAACGATGAACGAAAAATAATTGCTTTTAGCAATAAATAACTTATTATATTCGTTGCATTCATTTTGTCATATAGCGAGCTATTAGTACAGGTAAGCATCATAATAGGCAGTCGCCCTCCGGATACTTTCTTATCATGATTTCAAAGGGAGGTCATTAGAAAAACTCTGGGAGGCTTTGATGTGTGTTCGTATTCACCACTGTATGCCTTATTAACTGTTTTTATACTTTGACTTTTCAGCATATGTGGTAAAAAACTGCAAAAACATTTCATTGCTATTCTATTTTAAAAGCTAAAAAATCTCGACCTCCCTTATCGATGTACACTCACGCATACGATCTCTCTCTCTCTCTCTCTCTCTCTCTCTCTCTCTCTCTCTCTCTCTCTCTCTCTCTCTCTCTCTCTCCACAGTAACTCTTGAAGCCTAGATAATACTGAAATACTACAATGAATTATAAAATTCTTAAATAATAATGAAAAAATTAACACAGGAATAAAATAAGTTTTGTTATATTTCCTAGAATTATTTAGAACAAATAATTTGTGCATAGAGTTTTACGTTTTCGGTTTCAAAGCTAATCTTTGAATATTTAATATTTCAGACGAGTAAATTTAAATTATTTATGATAATAGGATAAAATATTAAAACTCTTTATAATATTATTTGTGTTTCGTAAAATTATTCATTATTTTATTGAAAAACATTTATTAATATAATAGCACTGAAGTAAATATATATTGAAAAAAAAATTTTCTGTCAACATTGTGTTAACGATAAGACTGATAACTACAAAGTTTCATGGATTATATTTTGATCTGAATAAAAACCACAAATATTCCCCTAATTTACACCGAAAACCTTAGGCTCTATTTACTATGGTAGTTCTGCAACAATTAAACAGGTTAGATATTAAATAAAGCTTACTAAAAAACCTGTTTGTAAAAAAAAAGAATTTAACACATATCAAGAGAATAATCGTCAAACTGAACCCAACCCGATGTAAAATAACAATTAAATATTATCATTTCTTTAAGTTCAAAATAATTTTCGGGTCGTCTTTATATAATTATGTTGCGCTAAAATAGAGATATACAGTACTGTGTAGTAATAATACTTATTAGTTTGGAAACATTTTAACCAAAACCCACCTAAAAAAGTGTTACTCCACCTAAAAAACATCAACGAATACTGTACACGAATGACCCTATTATTTGTCTAATAATTATTCATTAATTGATTCTTTTATAACTAAATTGATTTCAAAATCACTGAAGATATAAATAAATGTTAGAAATAGGCGGAAGAAATTGGAAATCCTAATTGATTAATGGCTAAACACATAAAACAAGCAACAAATAATGGGCTATTGTTCGTAAAATATGGGATAAACTCGAGTACTGAACGCATTAAAGTGGATTTTAAAAACATTGCGAAATAAAATTTATTTACGTTGAAATATAAACTTATCAATAGGACAAACAAGAATAATATTAGGAAAATGCATCAAACTTTTATTAGAGTGAATCATAAATCATAAGAAAAAGGTTTCAAAAGTGTGTTCCCTTTTCGTGTTAATGCTTTTCCACGTCTTAAATGCAATAATTTACGTGTTAATGATTATCCTATTTATGTTCATTCTATTCAATTTCAAAGTTAACGACAAACTACTTAACAAACCGAAAAAAAGAAAATATTTCTGTTTTGGTGCCGGCTTTTCATTTTGATTTCGCAAAACATCATTCTCTCCAATCATAAACACTTACCGCATCTTTTGCATTCACTTTGGCTCCCGAAACAATCAATTCCTTCACAACAGCTGTATGACCATTAGCCGCCGCATAATGCAATGCTGTTCTTCCCTCCTATCATGCAAAGTATGCAAAATTCAAATTATTAGTTATTTTTAGTGATACAAACAATTTGTTATTATTTAATAAAAATTAGGTCATAACTCACAATGTCAGCGTCAAATGGTACAGATTTTTTGGAAAATTCCTTAACTTTATCGAGATCTCCAGAAGCGGCCGCATGTCTCAGTTCCTGAGCTCCGTTGGAATTATGCAACGATTTAGCGTTCGTATTGACATTATCTGATGGCTGTATAGTTGTGCGATGAAGTTGATTCTCAGTGAGCACAGCGCAAAATGGCATTATTATGTAAATCACTGCTAAGACTCTTTTTCGTATAAATGCTTAAATCTGGCTTCAAGTTAAAAAGCTCATCCTTTAGAAAATCATAAGAAAAGAGAAAGTTAGTAAATATATGTATTCGTTATATACAACTGAATTCATTGAGTCACATAATATAAAGTGCAGTCATAAAAAATAGTTAAAACATAGCAATAAACTTTTTTAACGCGACATTTGACGTTTTGAAGTTTACTATACGGATAATTCAATGGACATTAAATCTCTATATTTTTTTGTTCAAAAGGCAATTTGAATTTCTATTTTCTCTCTTTCTTTCTTTTCTTTTTATATTCCTCTCCCGATGTGTGCGACTTTAAAATCAAATAAATTTTTTGACTGACACACACAAGTAAATTCAAAGCAAGTCAATTTTGTTGATTTTTTCTTATTCAGTTCTTATAAAAACAAATTTAATCCGAAAATTTTTAGTGCAGCCATTACTCTATTTCACTATCACCACTGCACCCCTACTATAATGTAATATCGGTGCTATATCTCTATAAATATCAAAAAACAAATTTTATGAGTTCGTATTTTCTTCTTAATTTAATTTTAAAAAATTAAACAAAAAATAATAAATCGGGAAAATTATTCATTTATACGTTTTTCAAATCATGAATACACTAAATAAAACAAGATCGGAACGGTCATAATATCTGACTTGACTGTTAAAAACTTTATATTTGTTAGTTAAATATTAATCAGAATTTATTAATAAGGAGACAAAAAGTGGTATAGTTATTGAATCATAATTTCTAATCTATTACGTTGTGGCATAGCCACTCGATTCTTATTATGAATATAAAAATGGGTTTCATATAATTTTACACCCTATAGTAGCATAGCCATTGAATCATAATTTTTAAGCTAATAAATAGTGGCATAGCCACTTGATTCCTATTATAAATATAAAGACGGGTTTCTTATTAAATTACCTCCATATGTGGCATAGCCATTGAATCATTATTTGTAAGCTATTGTTTAGTGGCATAGCCACTCTATTCCTATTATAAATATAAAGACGGGTTTCTTATTAAATTACATCCATATGTGGCATAGCCATTGAATCATTATTTG
>JAQGAW010001280.1:0-20263 GCA_034698025.1 Phthiracarus crinitus | reverse complement strand
AATATACTATTGAAATGACTTATAATATAATACAAAGTGAGCTCATTATGTATGTTCATACTCTTTCTTGTTTTATTTATCAAACCAACACTTACTTGTATTAATAAAAAACCTTTCTATTAAACAATTTTTAATATAAAATTTGTATGAATAAGCCTTCTATATCCAAAAAAATCACTTTATGATAATAACAGCAAAAATATCTGTTATACTTATATTATCCGTAAAGCATTCAATTCCATTATTATTATAAAATACAAGTTAAAATCAAAAACATACAAGTAATGCCCGAAAAACTAACAGACATAATAACTGGTTTTGAAACGTCCGAAAATTAACATTTTAATCAGTTCTTATTCATTTTTGGCTCAGATTTTAATTAACGTTCATTCAAAATATTTCAATAGTATTATTATGCAAAGATAAATATTTATATAAAAGATTTTCTTAAAATCAGCACAAAAAAATCAGATTGAATATGCAGAATATTCGCAAAAGTAAGCCGAAATTAATTCTTAACGCAGAGCATAATGCGTACGGAATAGGTTTTGAAAATAATTATTTGAATATAATCTTTTTTTCGAGACACAAAAAATTTTTTAAATTAATCGCATTAAAAAAAGTTTAAAAATAAATCTCTAGACTCGTTTTAGATAATTGGATAAAATACCAATTTGATTCTATCATGAAATCCGATGGTAATGTAAAAACAAAGTTAAGATCAACAACGAATACTTATTTTAGTACAGAATTTTGAAAAACTTATTCGTTAACTGAAATACGAGAACTAATAGATTATGTCGAAAAAATATGATACCATTTGACAGCTTTAGTCTCCATATTAGAATAATTTTAGTATTATCCTAACAAATTATTAAAATATATGGTTACAGATGTGTCTGATATAACATTAACGTGTAATTTCGTAAATTCAGAACTTTCAATAATTATGAATTTTAAAATTCAGTTTACCATAAATGTAAAATTATAAATATCCGCTGTTTTTAATGTTTATCTGTTAAGAACCCTCTATGAATATTTTCTATTCTATAAATATGTTGCCGTTACACCAGAGTCTTAAATAGACGAGTACCGTAATTGGATTAAAACTTTGAAACTTGAATGACGAATTTATTAATTTCTATAACTCCGGGGTAACGATAATTTTTATACTGTAAGCTGGATCTGTTAGGTGTTATAATTCTACCATAGACTAAGCAATATAAATGTCTCTCGTAAGACTATCGCATAATTTAAATTATTTACGAAATATATTCAATACTAATCAATTTTATGTATTGTAATAAAATATTTAAAATATTGAAGCGATATATTTATAATATTACGCTGAAATATTTTTTGTTTATTTGCTCACCGAACAACCAAAACGAAAAATAACTATAAATAATGACACATTTGTATGAAATAAGAAAAGTTATTATGAATAATAAATGTGACACTGAAAACTTATCATAAATTATTGCTTTTACTGAGAAAAACATTGAATAATAAAAATAATTTTTATTTCGATGATATTCTCGATATTATAATGAGAATATATAGACTCATAAATAATAATTATGAATCTAATATACATTTAGCAAATATAGTAGAAATGTTAGAAATGTGAATTTTAATTAAGAAATTAATAAAGAGTGAGCACAAAATTATTGATTTTTATAGTGTTCATAGTGTTCTCGGGTCAGACATTAACACTTGATAATTAAAACAGTAACATTAATCGATAAACATAGGTAACTGGAATGATATTTTTGTACAAAATTGCTGGAGTTTGCATTATATATAAGAGTTTAGTCAGCTAATGACTAATATGTAAGCGGATATATTTAGAAAATTAGAAGCAAAAAATATAAACGAAAAAATCATTTTTATCACTGTTTGCTAAGTAGGTTTTATCTCTTTCGCTTTAATTCATTGAGAAAATTGATCTAAAATTTTCTCAATAGGTCTAGAATTAGGTGCGAGTTTAATACAAACGGAATTTTAGAACAAAAATATTTCGAAAATTTTGACAACAAAAAAAACAATTTTAAACACAGCCAAAACTAATATGTGATTAACTGGAACATAAATTCTCTAATATACGAAATGAAGCTTACACTGCGTTAACATTTGTTTGTCGCCTCGAATTTTGATGCACTGATTATAAGCAAAACTAAATTTAAGTTTAAGTGTAAATACATTTAATAGCAAAGTTAATGGTGAGACATAATCTTGTCAAATGGCATTAATGGATTGCACTGAAATTGTTTTGGCGAAAACACAATAACACTATTAAGATATATTTATTAAATTTGTTGCGATCAAATAATTAAATTTGCTATAAATAGAATAAACTATGCTTTTTAGTCTTAATTTTGACTTTTTTTAAATTGTTAAAAAAATAGGTAGAGTGCAAAAATAAACTAACTTTCTAGTATAATTTATAATAGCAATATTAGTTTATTAAAAGAATTTTGTTGTACTTTTCTATAATTTAAGTATTATAAAAAATTTTATACTTCTAATTGAAAGTTCTAACAATTGAATCGTTTACGCAAGAGCTCCACAAACTAAGGTTCGCGTCTTAAAATATGTTCATCTAAAGATAAAAATTGGTCGCAAGAGTTTTTAAAATTAACATTAGAATTGGGTCTCAAAATATCTATCAGTCCATTAAAAACAAAATTATTTAAAATAATTTTTATTTATTTTACTCGACAGTATAACATTTAAATTTTTTTAAAATTATTTCAAAAACAATTAACCGACAGTTCGATAGAATATTATTAAAAAATTATTTAAAATCTAGAATTTTACTTATAATTGCAATTAAACTTACGGAATACGATAGGATTCTCTCTCATTCACAATGTTTTGGTACGACTATTCAAATATTGAAAAATTATGTTCAAATCATTATTATTCAATTTTTAAATGCAGAATTTTTTGGGTCGCGGAAAGAAAAAGTTTGAAAAACAATGGATTACACAAAGAAGTTTTTATAGTTAATAAAATTTATAACAATCTTGAAGATATAGTTAGATTTTCTAAAAGAATTTTTTAAATAGATTTATAAAATTTCCATAATACCTGGAGTTTGTTTAGATTAAAATCGTCATCAATTTCATTCGGTGGTTGTGTAATATACAGGTTGTAAAAATTTGTGAATACACGACAATTCTATTGGTTTCACAATTAACCAATACAGCGAGATATCTTAATTAAAAAAACAAAAAAAATTGTTAAATTTTACAAATTTTATGCACAATACATAGCCCACTTCATTTAGAATCATTAATACAGAACCAAAAATTTAGACTTGTAAATGGATATTCGAAATATAGGATAATGGTGGGGATATCCGACATTGTTTTCAGAACGGGTTCGGATATAACCTCGCCGAGATACAGCCAGGCTGGGTTTTTAAAGTTTAGCGCGTATCCGATTTTTTTTAAATATATAAAAAGTATGGAATAAAAATTGATAAAAAATTGCAACATTTTAATTTACAAATTTATTTGTAAATAAATAATAATTATTTATTTTAATACCTTTGTAATTTTTAAATTAGATGGCAATTATTTTATAAAACTTTGAAAAATGAGTCTAATAGAAAAACTAGATATTGACGGGTAGAGTCGGTTCAGGTAAGACACAATTACCTCAGGCTTGGGTCGGGTTCAGAAAATTCAATCTATTTAAAAGCCTACTTAAAATAATATCGAAAATTCACAATTTTCGACATACATTTAAGTAGCTTATAATAAATAACCGATATTAGTACCGTAATATTTTTGCCATTATTAATGACAGTTAATAACACATCGATATATTAAAGTGTCTAAATTTAGTTTATTAAAACAATGCTACACATCTGTATTGCGTTTGTGTATTATTGTGTCTGTCACGCTAACATGTATTGATTTGTACGAATTGTTGTCCTTTTTTCAAATAAAATATAATACAGATTTATTTCAATAATTTTTTTAATCCATCGAACTGTCGGATATAGTTTTTATGATATTTTAAATTTATGTTACTCGACAGTATAACATTTTAATTTGCCCAACGTTTCGACACTGACACTTCTAGTCATCACCAGGCGATAAAATCAAGATAAGTCGCCTGATGATGACTAGAAGTGTCTATTCGAAACGTTACTCAAATTAAAATGTTATACTGTCGAGTAAAATAAATTAAAAATTATCATAAAAAATAAATACAGATTTAATTTTTTAAATTGTTATATGCTTTTATTTAACGACAGTTGAGATATCGCTGATATAAAACAGTTGTTCTCAAACTTTTTTGCAGTGGGACCCTAATATCACGATAAAAATGTTTCCGCGACCCAAATAATATTTGAATAAAATTATAAACTAGCCTTTGAGAATTTAAATTATTAATAATCTGATAGCAACATGTAAAATTAAGTCTCAAATAATAATAATAATAATTACTATATATTCTTAAAAAGATGTAAATGCTTCCATGTATAATGTGAACTCAGTAAAAATTTTGATAATATTTACTAATTTAATGATATTTTTATTGCCAACCCTACTCTTATGTTAATTCTTATAAACCATGCAACTCAAAACTTTTACTTTGCGACCCTGTTTTGGGTCGCGACCCTAAGTTTGAGAATCTCTGATATATAATTGCTGATACATTAAATTCGTGTAATAGAATTGTTACTTTTTCATTTTTGCTGAGTTAAGTGTATTCTTAAGAAATTAGCATTAAGTACCTCAAGTTATTAAATTCATTTAATAAAGGATACTTTAGGCGATTAAAATCATAGTTCGTATTATTCAAGTAACAATTTCAAAAAGAATAAAATTTGTTAACAAAAATTTAAGTACGGTAAATAAATTTCACATTAAATATTTAAACTGCTAAATCTACAAAATTTCTGAATAATTTTTTTCTGCTAAAAGAATATTTTAAAAAAAATGATCTCTAAAAACTTTATTTATAAATTATCTAATTTTGTGCGTTTAAAATCATTAATCTTTGGTCGTTCCCTCGCTAACTACCATTAATATTCTTTTGACATGATTTGCTTAAATTTAATAAAACATCTTATAAGTCGTTTAAAATCTGTTAAGTATGATCAACAGACATATTCTAAAAGGCATATTCTAATGAAATTTAAAAGACTAAGATTGTGAATAACAAATCCACTTATTAGGATAAAAGTGTTTACTAACTCACAGACATCTCAAATCCAATAGCTATTTTGATGTATATATTTAATTGCTCAGAATATTTTTAATAGAAATATGATTTGAAATGATAAATAAAATCAAAATTTTCATTTTAAAGCAATATGTTTGTTATAAAAGCAAAAAAATACTGTTCGGTTAGACTCATAAAAATTCAAAACTTTCTATTGAATTATCAAAACATATTAAAATTTGATTAAATTATTGAGAAAGTGAAGCATTACTTATCTGTGAGCTGAACGAAAAACTCAAACAATTTATTAATATCAGTTGCAAACAATAAAAGCGAATATGTATTAATTCACAAATTCATGAAAATTCTGTTAAAACTGGATTTAAAGTTTATCGTCGTTATTATAATTAGTTTTGAAACAATTTATTTTCGCTTAAACTTATCGAAATCAACGAATTAGTAAAAACTTTTCTAAGCACTAATGAAAGTACAAACGCAGACATACACATCAGTGATGCTAAACGTATTCAAACACAAGCAAAGATGCAACTGTTATATAAGAGTAATATAACTCCGTATGATTGCTGTTACAGTTATCTACAGAATAAGGGCAGCGCTGTTATGCATGACATGATTGTGCGCAATGAGATGGCAATGCCATTCAATTCAATTCAATACTATCAATAGATTCCATTGCTATGTGTTTGAAATAACTTTAAAAATAAATGATATTTATTTCAGTCATACTGTATAACCATTGTTATTATTATTATTTATTGATAATTTATTAGTATTACTATTAATGAAATTAAACGTGAATCTCATTCGTTAATTATGTGTAACAAAAAACGTTAATTATAGTTATCATATATTTGTTTATCGTTTTTATTTGTTGTGAAAAATGGATTTTAAATCGAGATTTGTTTTTACCATTTATTGAGATTTGACGCATATCTACATTATTTGGAGCATCTGTTTAAGTGATCATCCAATTTGTTTTCATCACATACACACATACTTATAGTAAAAAATGAGCGCAATTACGCCAGCAATCGATTCGCCAGTTGTTTCGCCGTCCACTCAAATAAGTGTTTTGCTCAAAGAAGTGGACAAAACGCATAAATTGCAGACAGAAGTGCAGCGAATCATTAAATTAGTGAAGAGAGAGAAAGAGAATATTATGTACGAATTAAAGCGATACGAACAGCTGTTCAACACTTACAATCAGTTGCAGAAACGTTTAATTGAGTTAATCAACCGAAACGATGAGTTGACGAAACGAAAACTATTCTTATTTAAAGAGCTTAACAAACTAACAAATCATATCAAATCATTGTCCAATGAATTCAGTAAAAATATTGATAATGACAAACAAGTTATCGATAATAGTATAAGCGATGAACAGTTAGCGGTCAACTCGTTATCATGTCTTCGCGAACCATCATTCGATAAGATCGTTCACAAACCGATTCCGAATATATATCCGAAGCAGTTTCGAGACGCGCCTGCGTTACCGGTCATGAATCGGTACAAAAAATCCGATTTTCATCCCGAAAGTTCCGATTTGAACAAAAAGCCAAAAGAAGTTAAATTTGTTTCATCAGAGGTTATTAATAATTTTACGGGAACTGAAGCGATAAACACAGCTAATACTGATGAAAACACTAACATAAATACTACGCTTATTAACGCGAATGACACACCAGTTGAGTGTGAAAAGCCATGTGAAGTGTTGAACACAACTAATTCTTCAGAGTCGTCTGCGACTGTTAAATGCAAAGAACCGAGTGTTTGTAATTTTATTGTTTCGAAAATACCCATTGAGAACCAAACGAACCAAATTGTAGAGTTGGTTGAGAAGAGTACGAGTAGGAGTAGAAGGACTAAATCGCGATTTGATATTACTTGTGACACTGTTTCAAATCGCGACAATTTATTGCCTGTGGTTCTTAATAATACGTGTAAAGTGCAAACTGATATCGAAAATTTTACTGCACCTAATTTTGATTACAACGATGATCGGCTTGAAAATAATGAACACATCGCTACTTTGACTGAATGTATTCTCGAGAAAAACAATGATTTAGAACTACCTGTTACTGACACTAATGTGGATTTGCATAAAACTAAAAACACTAATTTTTCGAAAATAGTTACCGAAACAAATAATGTGGAATCAAAACGCAATAAAAATGACGAAAAGCATAAATTGAAGAAACATAAATGTGGTGAATCGTCTTCCTCTGCAATTGTCAATATCATTAACAAAGCAAACAAACGGTTAGATTCAATCCCATGTGAACCCATTTTATCTGCAAAAAAGTCTGATAAACACACGAAACTCAGTAAATCACAGCAAAAATTGCCGAATACTTTAAATGAAAGATCAGACACCAAATTCGATGAAATCGAATTTAAAAATACAATGTCATCATTAGTTTATTACACAGCAATCAAAAAATCCAAGTATAGTTCTAAAAACAATTCAAAAAATGACACACAAAACTTAGATTCACATAAAAAAGATAAATCAAAAACTCGTAACAAAAAAAATGATGCATCAGATGTACGTACGAGTAGAAGAAAGAGGAGTAAATCACGTCATGACAGCGACACTACTACTACTCGCCAAACTGTCTCAAATAATGCGATCGTAAATGATGTCAAAAAATCAGATGAAGTGATGATTGAATTGGAATCGATTCCATTGCCGAGCACTGAACCAAATGATTCATTAAATAATCCGAAAATAAAAACAAAAATTTTAAGCTTTGATATCGATTTCGTAAATGATAATAAAAAACGGAAATCAATCCAATCTGTTGTCGGTTATTGCTCTACTAATAAAAAATCGAAAGAAAGCGCTGATAATTGTAAAACTAATGATATTTTGGACGAATCGATTGAAAATAAAAAAAGCGATTTAAATGAAAAAATAACTGCGACGCAACTCGATATCATTGACGATAAAAATATATTACAAATCGATGAGAAGCCACTACCGATACCAGTGCCGAATGAGCCCAAGAAAACGTCTATTAAACTTAAAAGAAAACCGGTTGTATTTTCTTTGAATACGATTGCGATAAAAGCGAATCCTGTTAATACTGTTAATACGAAAACTTCTATTGTAAATAATTTAAACGCAAATTCAAATACGAAAACGTCTAATCAGTTAAATTATGATAAAAATTTTAATGTTTTTTCGCAGACATCGGGCAAAAGAAACGTAAATATTTCTCCTAAAAAGGAAACATCGGAAGCGTCTGTAATGAATAAAACTTCAGAAAATGATATGGAATCGAATAAAATTAAATCTGAAATAGAAGAATCAATCAACAAATTAAGTTTACCGAAATCAGTGCGCATTAACAGAACAAACTTTAAAAGTAATTCTAGTCTTACATCGTTAGTTCGATACCGAGCTTTAAACGAGAAGAATAAAGAAAAGTAATGATAACAAGTGTATGCGGTATACAATTGAATGAAATACAATTATATAAATGAAGAACTTGTACCCCAATGTATTTTATGTAATATTTTTATTAATAATTTATTTGCATGTATTTTACGAGTAGTAATAATTAATTAGTTTATATTTTCGTGATTATATTAGTCTATATTAAACAATTGATGTTAAGAAAGCATATGAATAACAATAATCGTGATTCGCGCGAGAATTAAAAAAAATTTAAACCATATATATATTCGGAAATTTGTTAACAGTATTTTAAATAATCAAATAATTTAAATTAATAATAAAGTTTGAAGTATGATATAATGTCTAAAATATCGTATGCAAAATTTAATTCAATTATGGAAACGCTTGAGAAAATAGAAAATAAGTTAATTTTAGATAAAGAATATTCGGCTCAGATATCAGTTCATATACCAATTGCTTCATTAAGTGATAATAGGATTGATTACAAATCAAAGTCGAAGTGTATCGCAATTAAAACCAATACACACATCGATTGCTACGTTTTGTCGCATTTCAGTAAAATACGATTTTGCATATTTGGTAAATGGAGAGATTGTTTACGTGCGGGAAGAATGTTGTGGTATCAGTTAATACGTCACACAACCATTTATATTCACGACTCGTTGTCTTCGCTGCTCAATAAGCCATTGAAAGATCAAAATGGATTACCGTTTCGAAATCTGTATCGAAGTGTTGCGTACAAGTCATTAACCGAATACAATCTCGTGGTAATAAGCGGTCCGTGTTGGGATGTGCTCAAACTCAGGAAAGAACTCATTCGACGACACATACAGCCATACGATCATTCGATTCAGCAATCGATCGATACTAAGCTCGAAATCGCTGCCATTCAAGTGTTGAAGTATATTCGCACTGATATTCACGATGACATCCATACTCCAGACTCGATATACAAGATAAGAAACTCGCAATTACTTCAGTTAATCACTGGTGAGAAACAGCAACAATCGATTCGAAAATCAGAAAGTAATGATTTGAATGAAACGCGTGACAAACGAGTGGATGATTACGAGTTAATTACGAGATATGCCTGCAGTTTAACCACTCTTTTGAAACAATTATCATTAAAATCGGTGAACAATGAACTCAACAAACAACTTATTGATCTTCAAAATTGTCTGAATTTGAAATTTATTGACGAAATCATATCAGACGTCGACAATGAAAAACAAACTGAACCAAAACATGAGTCAATTAATGGATTCACGGAAAGTTATAACGTTTTAGAGGCAAAAAAAGATGACAATGTATGCAAACAATTGAAACCAAAAAACGATAAAACAAAACCAGTTTTAATTGAAGTGTTGAATAATGACGCGAAACAGAGTAACAAATCATTGGATAAAAAAGGATGTGAAGACATTGAACGCGTTTTAATCGCTGAACGCATTAAACTATTGGTTCAACAAAGCAATAGCACAGCGATTAAGAATCAAAATGTGTCCAAAAAAGATATGAATAGTGATTCATCTGTGATTCCTCACAACACTAAAGATATCACTAATACATCGCAGAAGAATCAAACAGAATCGACAAATACTGGTCGCTATTGTTATCATTTGGGTGACTGTATGTGTTCGTCAAACAGTTCCCAATTGACTGGAAACGCTTCCTCTAAAGCGCAGAAAGGTTTGCGTAAACCTTACATTAAAAATCCGTTTTATTTATTTAACAAGTAAATCAAGAATATTATATTTTTGTGTTTAAACAAAATTGTGAACCAATTTCAATAAATACTGAATAAATTTTTAACTGTTTTATTTGTACGGAGTTTACTACGAAAACGTTTTCAAGCTTTAATAATCAATTATTTTTAAAAGCGAATAAATTTGAGATTTAAAGTGAAAACTTGACAAAAAAAGCATTATCTAATAGTATATTTGTTTGTGGCCAAAACACGACACACAACACACGCTAACGACTTGAAGCGCTCAGCCATATCATCCCTTTAAACGCTTATCGACTCGATTCCAGAAGTTAAATTCAAGGGGAAACTAATTTCATTATAAAATAAGGTTGCGATTGAAATATGATTATGAGTTTACAGCTAAACTAACATAGCATAACAATATGTTGAGTTTTATGTACCCGTCTATCCATTAAATTTATAGCCGTAATATTAATTAGAATTTAGAAGAATTGTGAAATGTCAAGCATTCCTTACTTTAACTAATAAATCACATCATTAAGTAACCTCTCAACCCATTTCCAGTTTAAGTATTCGCGAGTCAGTGCATCGTATTTTAAAATAAAATCTAAACCTAATTGTTAATGATATATATATAAATCATAATATAATGCTTACGATACGTTTATGATTAAGGAAATTCCTTCTTTTTTGAACAAAATTATAACTAAACTATTATCATATGTGGACGAATCATATAAAAATAAGCAATTTTAGCCCCATTTGTTGTTACTGAAAATCCTGAATTTTACTACTTTTTTCCTGATAACTCCTGAAAAATATGATAATTTTCTTTTCCGATTGAAAAACGTTTGAACTGTGTTTTAAACCATTTTTTACCCCCGATTATAATTTTTTGTCGGATTATCCTGAATAATCCTGAAATTCAAACTTTTTTCCTTTTTCCTTCCTCAATATGTTCGGTTTTTCGTCCTAAATTACATTACGTATTATATACTACTGTACGCAGTATATAAAATTTTAATACTTATTTCAAAATGAATATTTTACAGGATATACGTTATAAAAATGAGACAAATAAATATCACAGTTAACTTGGATCCAAAGCTGGGTTGGAAACTCCATTTTCTTCATTTTTCCGCATATTCTTATGATTGCGGAAAAAAATAATCTGATTAGTATCGATGATCTATTCAAGAATAGAAAATACAATAAGCTTTAAAAAGCCTAACTTCCATCTATTATATATTTTATAGGACATCAAATTACAAAAATGTGTCACAAAATTCAATAAACACTTTTATAATCAGATTCTTTTAATTATAAGGGTATCGTAATCTAATTTATCGATAATAGAATTAATAATTACCTGCGAATTACTAGTTTTATCGCTGCAACAATCACTTCCTGCTTTGGTATGATTAGCTCTTTCACTCATATAATGACTTAATAATGGAAACAATAGCGAGATAAATACTAATACAGTTCCAATTGAAAGCAATACTGACGATGAAATTGAGGAAACAAGTGAAGGCTGTTTAAGAACCCATTTTATAGTATCAGCCATATCTGGCGTTAAATCCACACTTAATTCATGCCAAAATATTGGAAATACGATTTCTGGTATGTGTCGATACCGGAAAAGTCCCGGAGGTTTATTAATAAACACATTGATCTGTATTCTCGCCGATGATTTAACGCTTGTTCCGAGCGTTGGCTCGATCTCTAGAAAAAATTGGTGCCGCGAAGAGTTAGGTTGAAGTCCTTTAACAGTTTCCAAATACACGGGATCTGCTTTGTAGAAATGAGGAAACGACATAACAACAGGAGCACCATATTTACAGCCACTCATATCGAAAACGCCTGAAGCGAATCGAATTTTTTTCGGTCTAACACTATTCGATCTCATATTTGACAGCAGTAATAGGGGAGCGGGAGATGTATTCACATTTTGCGGTAATTTACTTTTGTAGCACGAGTTTGGCGGGTAATCTCTATCATTTTTGAAAGTATTATCGTCCGGTATATATCGATAAGTAGTAATGCCGTCATTTGATACTTTGCTACCGTTATATTCTAATTTCCATCTGCGACAGAAGTCCGGATGAAATAAATATATGCTTTCGTTTTCTTTGATGGGCGGAAACATTTCGCCATTAGTGCTGTCAGACAACAAATTACATTCACTGCCATTTGTCCAATACGTCAAATTACTTTTACCATTAAACCCATCGATTACGTTAAGCATATTGATATCATGTTTGCCCGTATGGACAGTGAACAGTCCATCATCGGAAGCGTTTCGCCCCAAAAGCCAGCCAAACTTTCCATTATTCCTTGTGGGTATTTTCGAGTTAAGCAGTGGACCAAACGAAGTTAAAAGGTCAGGATATCCGTCAAACAGCAACTGTTTTACGGTTCGTTTGATAAAGAATCCTTCAGTTACGGCATCCAAAGCTAGGGTTACGACAACCCTAACAGCCGGCTGAGCGTTTTGCAACAGCGATAATGTTATGGCTAATGGACCGTTCAATGTTGTGATCGTATCGTTTTCATTGCCATTTGACAATTCCGCGACGAATGCGTGAGTTTTCACTTCTTTATAAGAAACCGTTCCATTTGGGTGGTAATCGATGTTTGATTTATGCCATTTGGACACATAAGTGAATGGTCCCATTTCGACTAATTCCGGTTTCGCACCGTATCTCTCGATGTCCGCCGCATTCGTTACGTTAAAAAAGTAGAATCTTTGATAAATAGGAAGAGGTATATCTTTCCACATCTTATAGGCCTCTGTGTGTGGCTCTAAACTTATTTGCTAAGAATTATTCAAAAAAATTGAGATTACTACTCGTTACTTATCGATAAACGAAAACTAGTTTAGAAAATCTAATAAACCTATAGATTTAGATAAGAGTAATAAGAGAAATCCTAGTGAACTATTTTGATTCATCCTCTGTGACCTGAAAGGTACGTATAATGGATACGATTTCTATACTGTACACTATGTGTTGTGAAATCACAATAATACTATAATTATCACTATTATACGCGACTGCGATTATCTGTGGCAGCAAAAAACGTAAAACAAACTTTTCTATGGTTTTAGTGGTAATTAGAGATAATTTGTTTCGGATGATGAATTAAAGGTAACTGTGTTTTTACAGTTTTCGAAACAGAACTAATTTCTATAAATGTTAGAGCAATCAAAGTTGAGGCTAAAAAGTTTTTACAGTGAATAACAATACGAATTATATTATAATAATAATATGGAACCTTATAAATAATATTTGTCACAATAAATGGCATTAAAAATAGGGCACAAACACCCAAAATAATGATCACAACGCCAACAGATGATAGTAAAAGTGAACTTTTCTTCATTTTTCTGGCGAAACAAAAGATTTTCGTTGACACACAGCGATAGAAACTAAATTTGTTTTTCTAAAAACAACTGAAAGCGAATAAAATCAGACCAATAATGATTGGATGCAAATGCGATCATTGATGCAGACATCACTTAATTATGTATAGTTTTTTGCAGTTCACTAGAAATAATTAATTCACTTCTCTCGTGATAAGTAGTAATAATAATAAATATTATTTAAGTAAACGTTCAAATTTTTCCATGAATCACATCACACGCACAAACCGATTGATCAAAACAACTTAAAAGAAAAATCACTTATTTCACACTTTATCGTCGTTTTATGAAACGCTGAAGGATTTTTAAGTAGCATTGAGTTTGCTGGCGATAACGCATTGAACAAAAAAAGTGAGAGTACAACAGCGAAAGCATAAAATAGAATTACAGGTATTCAGGAAGTGTTGCAGCTTTTGATGTTGTTTCGGAAATTTTTATTTATAGCTTCCCATTAGAGAGCTATTAACGAAACCAAGATTCGTAACGCACAACACATACACGTATGTACGCATCGAAAACTTAGTGACTAATCACAAACTGACCAAATATAAGAAAAACATTTTCAGTAAACTTGAAAAACATAAGCAGAAAATTTTTTCTTACGTTGGAAAATATGCGAATAAGAAATTTGGTATTCGCTGTACAGTATACCATATACAAAAAAATACATGAAAATAAATGGTTTAGTGCTTTTGTGTAACACTTACTAGAAGTTAGTAAGACTGTGTCAGAGAAAGACTGAACACAAAAACAGGTTTTAGTTATTTTTTTGCTGATAACAACTCGAGAACGCCTTAGTCTACAGCTAACTTATAAATAGCTTTTCTATTAATTAAGTCATATTCAACAGTTATTAATATTTATAATAAAAGTTAGTGAATAATATACAAATATATTAAAAAAAACTCAAAAGATTAAATGCAAATCACGTTTGTGATGATCATTATATTTTAATTAAAAATGATAAAATGATAAAATCAAAATCTCTCAAACATCCAATTTCTCAATATTTTTGTAAAACAAATAATTCATAGCGTCGTAGTTTCATAGACTTACAGATTTTATGTAGAGATTCTAGAATTCGCAGAACTTTATTCAAAAAATAGCATGAAATTGAAGGGCATTTTTCTAAAGTTTATCTTTAAAAATCTAAAATAAAACCTTTTTTAAACGAAAAATAGATTAATTTTTTTAAATATATAAATTTTAAGTATATTGTGTTGTAATGTTTTGAGTCGTGAAAATTATAGGGTTTAAACTTTTATTTAAATACTTTGCATTTAGACGTTTGACGGATTTGTACTTTTTTCCAAAATTCATTTCAAACTCAAAACTTGTTGAACCTATTCATCCAAAACCAATTAAGAATTTTAAAATTTAATTTAAGAAACAACACAATTGCTATACAATGATTTAGAAAAAATGTCAGAACATAATTTGAGTCTAAAATGAACTTTTAAAAAACTTTAGAAAACCTCGCAACGGAATTCAATGTTCAAAGTTTTGAAATAAAAATTAAAAGTTTTAATTTAAAACCCACTATGAAGGGCAATGCTGATATAAATTATGTTATACGTGATACGTTTAAATCTAATGTTTTATGTAACGAATTATAGATTCAAATGTTTTTTATAAATTACAAAATTACTAAACTTATTAAAGTTTTGAGTAAAAATTAGATGATTTTACTTAAATTATTTAAACCTATTAAAAATATTAATAGTGTAATATAATTCTGCTGTTTGATTATACAGTATAGCGCGTAAAATTGCAGAATTTATATTAAATTGTGTTATTTTAGTTAATAATCATTGTTTCACATTATAAATGTCGAATTCGGGTCGTGTTTTAAATTAATGAGCGCAAAGTCCTATTATCTTAAATTATGCAATTATATCAATAAGCTATTATAAACTCTTTAATTTTCCAAATTAAAACTTAATTTATAAACTTCGATCGATTCGGTCATAATATCTGACTTTGCATTTTTAAGTTACCGTAAGATAGTTTTTGGTCGCTCTTTTCTATCGCTCGCTCCCATTATTTATGTTATGTTTCGTTAAAACTTATATCAAAACATTATTATTTAATATTTATGTAAGTAATATAGTTGTTCATTGAAATCTGTATTTGCAAATTAGAAATGCGGAAAATTCCATTCTTATTTATTTTAATTTAAATCATTCATTATAAAAATTTAATTATAGCGGAATATGCCACGATATAGAAGAATATGCCGTAATTTAACCGATTTTGATTATATATTTTTGCCTTTGTTTACAGATATTTCTTCATAAAATAGCGGAATATGCCACAAAATTTTTTATTTTATACAATTTTTTTAAAGATTTTTCATAATAGTTTGCTTTTTAACAATGAAATTTTTCATTTTTATCGATTTTTTCTTTAAAACAATGAATTTTTATTTATTTATTGTCATTTTTAAAATCCCTTAATTAATAGATAGAAATGGAAAATCTCTTAATAAATATAGATTCCACGGACGGACGGACAATTCTAAATTCATATATCTGCAAAGTCCTAATGCTTCTGCAAATAATTATTAGCAGTAATAGTAGTAGTATAGTACTACAATTTTAAAATTAGGGTATATTTGTAATAAATATTTTAAAATGTATCGAAATTTGGTTAATAGACTTGCAAACAGATATCCAAAATGTCTTGTTCAGGTCAAGTCGGTTTCTGAAAAATCTATTTATTCGCATAAAAAATTAATTTTGATTATTTTTAAATCTTTTTTCAAATTTTATTTCTATTTTGATTGCATTTTGATTTGTATATAAAAAATCAATAATTTCAATACCGGTTTTGCACAATGCAAACACTAGTTTGAAAGCACATGTCTATATTTTGCCATTTAATCGTTTCAAATATTATAGTCGATGAATGTTTAGTTTAATTTGAAACAGAAAAATGAGCGAAACAATAACGAACCAAATCTTTGAGGGATACAGAAGTGTTGGTCACGTGTCATCGTCTGTGCCTCATATCATAAGATATGTGGAAAAATTGAATCAAATACGAGTAATAACGGCATCGCATAAATCGTTTCTCGTTTTCAGCAATAAATTAAAACTTTTGGAAGCGTGTAAGCAATACTATTATTGCCTATAATTGCCTATAAAAACTAACAATGATTTCATTACTTTGGTGTTACAGGTGTGGCACACTCTACTGATATCAATGTATTGGCCAGTAGTTCTAAATTCTTGTTTACAGCAGCAGATAACGAGATATTTGGTTGGAAACACGGACATCGATGGGTACGTCACTGATATTTGTTTCGTTCACATCACTATTATTTTTTGAAAATTAAATTATGAATTCCAGACAATTATTTTTAAATATGAGATATTAATTAGAATTTAATATAAAATCAAACGAATAATTTTTGTTTAGAAAACGAAATCGTTTGTCGGATGTGGACAAACAGTGACGCATTTAATGCCATTTGGTATTCATTTAATAGCGATTGACAGCGAAAATGTTTTATTTGTTTGGCAAATGGAAAACGAAGAGTTGACGCTAACCATGCCATTCAATCCTCAAAGCTTTAAGATAACTTGTTTGTTACATCCGGCAACATATCTCAATAAAATCCTTATGGGATCAGAACAGGGCTCACTCCAGTTATTGAACATACGAACGCAGCAAATCATTCATCAATTTAAAGGCTGGAACAGTAAAGTCACACAACTAACTCAAGCGCCAGCCGTTGATATTGCGGCGATTGGTCTCCAATCCGGTGTTATTGTTTTGCATCACTTAAAAGCTGACGAAACAGTGATGAAATTTCGTCAAGAATGGGGACCAGTGATGAGCCTATCGTTTCGCAGCGATGGTCCGCCCATTCTTGTGTCGTCATCGCCGGACGGATGTCTAGCGATTTGGAATCTCGAGAAAAAGAGATTAGAAGCGCAAATGATGCACATTCATGATGGACCCATCGTTTGCTGTCATTTTATTAATAAAGAACCATTGCTTGTCACCAATTCTTCCGATAATTCCTTAAAAGTATTAAAACACGCATTTTATTGAATAACAGTTTCTATTAAATAACTTTATTAAAACATTCAATTAAAGGTATGGTGTTTTGACCAATCAGACTCAACGGGACGATTACTCTACGAGAGAAGCGCGCACCACAAACCTCCTGCAAGAATCCGTTTTCACGGTCGAAACGGCCATTATATACTGAGCGCTGGATTAGACGCTAGTTTTCGATGTTTTCATATGTTCTCTGAAAGATTTAATCGAAGTATGGGAACCGCTTCTTACAATAGAAAATTTGCAAAAAAGATAGGCATTAATAATGATCCAAATAGAATGAAACCAATCATGGATTTTACCGCTGGTTTGAATTAATCTTAAATATTTATTATTTTTGTTGTTTAAAGTTGTTTTTGTTTTATAGAAGTGACGCGAGAAAAAGAATGGGACGGAATCGCTGCGTGCCATTTAAAAACTAAAGTTGTGAGCACATGGTCTTTCGATAAGATGAAGATGGGTGAGCATAGACTGCTTCATCAGAGATTTCGTGGTCGACGTAATATTGTTGCGCGCGTATGTTAGCATCAATTTTTGTATTTAAAATCGTTTTTTATTGAATAATTTTTTATAGTGTTGTTGTTTGAGTTCATGCGGAAATTTCGTTACTATTGGCTACAATACTGGTCATATCGACCGATTTAATATTCAATCAGGGATTTATAGGGCGTCGTATGGTCAACCAACAGGTTTATAAAAATAATTTATATTTATTGAACTTATTTAAATTATTGATTGTTTTTAAAGCGCATAATGGAGCGGTTTGTGGTATTGCTAGCGATAATTTGAATCATTTGGTTGTCAGCGGAGGAAACGATAAAAATTTAAAATTTTGGCGCTTCAAAGCCAAAGATCTACTGAGTTCTCTCATTCTAGAAGCGCCGATATCTCAACTACTGTTTCATAAAGAAAAGTATACCGTATTTCCTATTCGAATGCTCATGATTTAATTATTGTTTTATAACTTTATATTTAGTTCATTACTTGCTGTATCGTTGAAAAACTGTTACGTTAATATCGTTGATTGTGAGATGCGAAGAGTAATTCGAAGATTCGGTTCGCACCACAATCGAATCACAGACATGACATTCAATAATGACGGCCGATGGCTCATCACATCTTGTTTGGACTCAATCATCCGCGTATGGGACCTGCCATTGGGTCGTATAATAAATGCATTTCGCGTCTCAAATCCCTGCGTTAGTTTAAACCTTTCACCAAACGGACAATTTTTGGCCACAGCTCATGCGAATGACCTCGGAATATATATTTGGTCGAATATATCGGTTTACAGTCCATTAACGTTGCTTCCATTACCCGATGATTTTGAGCCGCCATTAATAGAATTGCCTCGAGTTCTTAGTGAGGAGGAAGAAGACAATGAAGACATTGAAGATAATGAACATGAGAACAAAGAGAATTATGAGATAATTGAAGAAAATGGTGAACAAGACATGGATATTAATTTAGATTTAAATTATCAATCGTCGGAACAAATTTCAGAAGAATTAATAACATTGTCGTTATTGCCTGAATCGCGATGGAAAAATTTGCTTAATTTAGATATTATTAAGGTATTATTAATTATACTATTTTAAGTTAATAACACTTGATTAAGATATGTTTTATGACTTGAAAATATTTTAAAGAAACGGAATAAGCCTAAAGAACCGGTAAAGAAGCCTCAAAATGCACCATTTTTTCTGCCAACTATATCTGGATTGCAACCACAATTTGCTATCGAAGATAATCATAATTCCGAGTTAAACGGCGACGACACGCATATTATCAAATTTAGTTCAATATCAACATTTGGTGAACAACTTATAAAATGCGCGAAACTATCAGACTATTCACCAGTGATCGATCAATTGAAATCAATGGGTCCATCTCTGATCGACGCGGAGATTCGTTCGCTATCCTATCACGTGTGTGGCACTTACGACTTGTTACTTCACTTTCTGGAAGCGATTGAGCAGAGATTGAAAACTAACAGAGATTACGAGTTAATGCAGTCTTATTTGGCTGTTTTTCTTAAAATACATACCGAAGAAATAGCCGCTTCTCAAGAATTATTAGATAAATGCCAGCAAATCTCGGATTTAGTCGAAACTTCTTGGGACAGATTATCGCATCAGTTTAATAAATCGATGTCTATTATTAATTATATAAGAAGTGCTGTTTTATGAAAAAAAATCTTTCATAACAGTTTATCAAAAATAATTTTTATTTACAACGCTTAATAAAAAAATAATAAATTTTTGTAATTTAATTGAATATTTATTTTTTAATGAGTTGTACTGTAATAGATTATGATATGATAGTAAAATGATAGTAAAATCAAATAAAACGTTTATCGATTATTGTTAACCATTTCGTCATATGTTTGAGAATTGAAATCTTCATCGCTTTGGTTATAGCGTTCTCTCGAATCAGT
>JAQGAW010001279.1:0-20263 GCA_034698025.1 Phthiracarus crinitus | reverse complement strand
CGAATTTGACCGATTACACTATAACTAAGAAAATTATTTGTTCTGACCGAATATGACCTCCGATTTTATAATTTTTAGCTGACCGACAACGAACATCACTATAAATACATATTAAAAATTTAAATTTTGCCAATAATAAAAAAATTTTAGAATTAATTTTTTGTTTTGAGCCTACAACCTAAGCCTAAGGTTATGGGAAAATAGGCAGGCCTAAGCCTACAGCCTACTACCTATTCGAACCTGTCAGCCTAGAGCCTACTGACTAGGCTTAGGCTCAGCCTATATTTTCATCTCTATTCATTATTAGTAACTTTAAAAATATATAGCGCGCTTTTCTTTCAGTGTTAGTCATAGTTACGCAAGAGGGTGTTAGCCCAGGGTTGTTAAACACTCTCTAGAAATTTAGAAAAGTTGACCGTAAATTTGGAATATTCAATGAATAAACAAGATCGATACGGTCACAATATCTGACTTGACAGTTAAAATGGTTTTATTTTCATTATAAATATCGTTCCTTAAATTATTTATTAATTAAACTATTTCATAGCCATTGAATCATAATGGTTTAACTATTATTTAGTGGGATAGCCACTCGATTCCTATTATAAATATAAAGACGGGTTTCATATTAAATTACATCCATAGGTAGTGGCATAGCCATAGGTAATGGCGTAGCCATAGTTAGTGGCATAGCCATAGGTAGTGGCGTAGCCATAGGTAGTGGCGTAGCCATAGGTAGTGGCGTAGCCATAGGTAGCTTCCGACTAGAGTGCGAAACGGGCGCCCGATTTTTCGGGCCCCGCGGGCCCCCGACAGAAAGTGTCGGGCTTTGTCGGGTTCGGGCCTTTAGTTGGAAAATTCATTTCGGGCCGGGCTTTCCTTTTAAATTTAAAGCCCGAAAAAATTTAAATAAAAAATTTATTGAAATAATATTTACAAAACAGTAAAATTTTGTTATAAATTATATTTATTTCACATCATATTTAAATATATTTAATGCTAAAAATAATCATTATTTATGCATTCATTGTTTTTAGAATTTTTGATATTATTTATAATCATTTTTATAAGTTTAGTGTTCTGATATGAAATCGGGCCGGGTCGGGCTTTTTTCGGGTTCGAGCCTACGCCTATCGGGCCTACATCGGGCTCGGGCCTTAAAATTTTCATGATTTCGCAGTCTAATTCACATTTCTAAACGTTATAACAAATAAATGTTATCTTAAGTTTTCAACAACAGAGATCTTTATGAATGTTCAATATTATAATTTCTTGCAACATAGGGTTAGTTTTATATTAACTGTTAATATTAAGTAAGTTAAATTGATTGGGTTAAGATAATGAAATTAATTTTGATTAAAAAAAGTAAAAATTAGGTTATCAATTAAAAAATCATGGATTGTGATTAGATTTTAGACAATATTCTGTATTTTGTTTAACATTAATATAAAATTTTATGATGAAATAGGGAGAGCCATACCATCCTTATCATTTTAATTGTCATCAATGTGGCGCTGAACTTAATTCTGATGCCAGAGAGTTAAAAGGAGAGTTATACTGCCTTCGTTGTCACGATCAAATGGGAATACCTATATGTGGCGCGTGTCGACGTCCAATCGAAGAACGAATTGTCACTGCGCTGGGAAAGCATTGGCACGTCGAACACTTCGTTTGCGCGAAGTGCGAGAAACCATTTCTGGGGCACAGACATTATGAGAAAAAGGTATTCATTTTTTAATCAAACTGTTCACTCAGTTTCTCGCATGACATTTAAAATGATTTATTTAAAATCATAAGGGGTTGGCTTATTGCGAAACGCATTATCATCAACTTTTTGGAAATCTTTGCTTTGTTTGCAATCAAGTAATAGCTGGCGATGTGTTCACAGCATTGAACAAGGCGTGGTGTGTTCATCACTTTGCCTGCTCTTTTTGTGACACTAAACTCAATCAGAAGTCAAAATTTTATGACGTCGACCTTAAACCATGCTGTAAAAAATGCTACGATAAGTTTCCGGGAGAGTTGAAGAAGCGTTTGAAAAAGCAATACACCGAAAAATCGGTCACTACTAAAAGCATCCTTTAGATTATTTACGTTTAATTGTGCCTTAAATTCGATAAACAATGAATTTAAACCATACAGTAGTTAATAAAATTAATAGTTGGAAATTTTATTAATTGGAAATAACTACCGTACATATTAACTTAGTATTAACCTTTCTCTAACATACACTTATGAAAATATAAGTTGACATTTGAAATGTTTAATCATAGCCATTAATTTATTACTCTATACCTTATTAATAAAATTATTATATTTATTTATATAAAGTAATTGATAACAAATTTTTAATATAAAATTGAATAACAGTAAAATTAATTCGGTAATAATTTTTTAACATTTTAGGAATAAAAGATGGAATTTTAATAACACAAATATTGTATACAATATTAACTAAAAATTATGTATCGTTAAGAATTTGGAAATTTTAATTAAACTAAAATAATCGAAATAATAATGTTATTTATTTTACATTTATTAAAATTTGATGTTATTTTATTAAAAAGTAAGTACCGGTATATTATAGTTATTCACATGAATATAAGAGAAGAGATATCATCGATGAGCCAATCGATGCCTTCAAGTAAGTTCGAACCAGTGTAAGCACTACATGGTATTATACGCCAATGATGTGTCTTAATAGAATCCAATTCAAGTAATTCTTTTATCTGATCACATTTAAGAGATGTTGGCAAGTCTTGTTTGTTCGCAAATATAAGAAGTGTAGCGCCCGCTAACCTTTCCTCTTCCAACAGATTTTGCAATTCTTGCTTGCAATCCTGGAGACGATATTTGTCAGCGCTATCGACAACAAATATCAAGCCATCAGTGCTCTCGAAATAGTTTCGCCAATACGCGCGTAAACTCTTCTGTCCGCCGACATCCCAAAAGTTTAATTTAAAGCTGTTATAATTATAATTGCCGGTAATTTGAAATGTTTGGGCACATAATTTAAATATAAAAACTTACGCTTTGTGTTCCAATGAACTTATGATAAAACCTAATGTTGGAGATATTGTATGAATATCTTCGCCGTTTAATTTCTTTAAAATCGTTGTTTTCCCCGCATTATCAAGTCCTCTAAATAAAAGTCTCAATTTTATTATAGGTAATCCGTTTGGTCAGTATTACAACACTTTAAACACTCATAAGTGATTTTGTACATAAGTTATAAAAATAATTTATATGGTATATCGTAAATCTAATGAATAAGCTTAGTTTAAAGCACAAAGCAAACGCTATCATAACAAGTTCATGTGTTTATTGCATTTTATTTGTATATTAATATATAATTAAACAGTAAAGTTCATACAATTAAAAGAAATTTTTAAATTTCATTTTCAAATTTTTGGGTCTGAAACAAACTAATATATAAAATAATGCGTTCGCATTCATCGTCAGCTTTTCTGTGGCTCAAAAATCCAATCAAAAATTAGCAAATATATTTGAAAACATAACTGTTAAGTTAGCAAATTACCAATCAATTTTCATTATGGGTAATAGACTTCTACAATATTATAGATGGAAACATTTACAAATTTGATAGACTACTAAAGTGTTTGACATTTTACATTTCACACGTACAAGTGGTGAGAAACATTATAAATTGAGAGGAATATTTCGCTTTATTTACAGATAAAGAATAATAAATTATTTAAACCATCAAATTTTGTAATTACTATTTCATATGAAATCTAAAGCATTCCTTACTATAAATTAATATTTTTTCAGTATTTTTTGCTGATTATTTATCGGTATATAGTTTAGGAATAAATCAATTGCATTATAATTATATTGGAACGGGTTTCGGGTTTCGGTTAGGATTTGGGATTGGATTTGAACGCAAATCAGAAACCTTAACGTTGACCTATATATAGATAACTCGTAAAACTTATTATTATATACAATATAATACTTACAAAACTAAAATTCTGATTTCTCTCTCCTTCTGTTTGATCTTACGAATGATTTGAAGTAAACCCATATTATGTTGCGATCAATTCACGTATTATTATAATTAAATGTGAATTAATCGAACAGTTGAGTGTTGACAGTTATTCTACAATGTGTTCATAACGTATGATATGAGCTCAATATGAATACAGTATAATACAGTATAATACATGTTATGTGTGTATACAATACATAACGTTATACGGTATGCTATGAATGATAACTTAGCAAACATGTGTGCCATTACTACTGTCCGCCATTTGTGCGCGACATAATGAAGTCTAATGAAGATAACAACAAAGAAGTAAAGTTTAATTGCAACGAAACAATGGTAAGCATTCGTTATTCGTTTGAATAATTGGATTCTAATTGAATAATGATTACAATTGCAGATACAAATAGTGGAAGGATGTCGTATGCCTGTCAAAATGAAAAACAGTGATGACTGGCGTATGTATAGATTATTATATCATTTCATATATCATTATATGATACCGTATATGATAATGTGATTTACACTCCATATAGCTTTGGCGGAAATATTAAGCATCAAAGACACGTTAAATGGCGATTCGATATATTATATTCATTACATTGATTACAATAAACGATTAGACGAATGGGTCTCTAAAGATAGACTTGATTTACGAAAATTGCAATTACCAAAGAAAGACGTGAAGACACCACTGAAGAATGGTTCTCGACCTTCATCTCCAGACAGAGATATCGTAAGCTTAGATCATATTTGTTTTTATTCGATACCACCACATAGTAGAGTATATGATATTTGAAGTGATGACAGATTAAAAGCTTAAACTTATGTTATATAAAAATACAACTTTCAGTTAACCACAATTACGCAATCATTTTCATTGAAAGCTAGAAATATTTATTAGATTTGCATTAAATACTAACGTTAATTAGTTTTACTGCCGTATTTTAACATATTTCCAAACAAACTTTTAACGATAAACATGTTGCATGCATTTTGCTACTAATTTTCAAATTTTATTTATTAGCAGTTTGTTTATATTGTTTTAACTCATGAATTTTAAATCTATTTTGCTTTTGTTTCTGAAAAATTTTGAATTTCGTCGTGCTTTTACTTTTGAATCGCATTGAAATTTGCATTAAATTTTATATCAATTTTTCTTTTTCTTATATTCTAAATTTGCTTTTTTGAACACTAATTTATAGCAATGTGGCGATAAAAACCTACTTTCAAAATATCTAATTTTTGTTATTATATATAACTGGAATAGAATACTGATATCGATGGTTCTCAAGACAGCTTTATAGTGTCTCGCAAAGACATAGTGTTAGTTGAAAACGGTTCGACACCAAACTCTCAATCGCTTAGTGTTGCGCCAGTTATTCCTAAAAAGACACCACAAGCGGGACGCAAAAGAAAATTGAACCAAATTGTTGCTCCGCCTGTTGTTGTGGAAGATCAGGATTCCCAGGATTCTCAACACATTCTTAATTTAGCTGCGGGTGCGAGCGGTGCTGTTATCGGTCCGCGAACGAGTGGCAGTCTGGCTGTGCATCATCACGACGACATTATTACTCGAATCAAAAATATTGAAATGATAGAGTTAGGCAGACATCGAATCAGGCCCTGGTATTTCTCTCCATATCCGCAAGAGTTAGTGTTACTTCCGTGTATATATTTGTGTGAATTTTGCCTCAAATACATGAAATCGCGTAAATGTTTGCAAAGACATACTGTTAAGTGTAGTTTAAGACATCCGCCTGGAAATGAGATCTATAGAAAAGGATCGATTTCGTTCTTTGAAATCGATGGCCGAAAAAACAAAATATATGCCCAAAATTTGTGTTTATTAGCGAAGTGTTTTCTCGATCACAAGACGTTGTATTACGATACGGATCCGTTTCTTTTTTATATAATGACTGATAATGACAATCGCGGCTTTCACATCGTCGGCTACTTTTCTAAAGAAAAAGAATCTTCAGAAGATTACAATGTTGCCTGTATTTTAACATTACCTCCATTTCAACGTAAAGGTTACGGTAAACTGTTAATTGAATTTAGCTATGAATTGTCCAAATTTGAAGGAAAGACTGGAAGTCCCGAAAAACCATTGAGTGATTTGGGTTTACTTTCGTATCGCAGTTATTGGGCGGAAACTATTTTAGACATTCTTGTGAATTTGAATGTTGTTGAACCGAACGAAAAGCCTCAAATCACAATTAATGAGTTATCAGAGTTAACTAGCATTAAAAAGGAAGACGTAATATCTACTCTACAATATCTTAATTTAATAAACTATTATAAAGGTCAATATATTATCACAATTACAAAAGATGTGTACAGTGCGTATGAACGCGCGTTCCAAAAGAGAAAAGTACGCATTGATCCTAAATGTCTGCATTGGACTCCAAAGGATTGGTCCAAACGCGGCAAATGGTGATCATATTTAATTTTGATTTTATCAATATATTTTATTTTATGTATTTTATTTATTGATAACACTGTAAATACATTATTATATAACGTATCTTAAAATGAGGCGCAAATATATTTCATTGTTTTAATTTCTTTTGTAGATTCTTATCTTTGAAAATTTTAATTTAACTTATTTTCAATGATGGAATTTTGGTAACATTTTATGAAATGAATCTTCGCATAACTCAACTATCGATTTAGTCGTTACAAAATAAAATGTTGCATTTAAGTAAATTTAAATACAAGTTTTGTTTAAACTAAATCACTTAATTTACAAGTGTATACAATTTCGTTTATAGATAACGAAAGCGAGGTTTATTTAGGGAATAAAATATTTTCAAATACGTTTTTCTTTAATGCACAGTTTATTCTGATTTTAATTTATATTAAAGTGTAATGATTTGATTTTGTAAAGTTTTATGAAAATATCAAAATGTTTCCAAATTAAATTTACATAATAATTAAGATTTATACAGTATTAGTAAGTTATACATTTGGTGCGACAATAATAGCTTTTGTATATCGTATTTTTAAATATAAATAGCATTTATGGAAAAAATTGTTACAAAATACTGTAATTTCATGTACAATATGTAAACAGTCATTAAGAACAACAAAAGTATTCATATAAATTGATTTATAAATGAATGGGTAAAATGATATACCAAATTCTTGTGTCCACAAATTATCAATTTAAGTGGACGGCAGTGAGAATAAGAATAAGGCATGTATTCACCTCTAAATTGCCCGTGAATTAAATGATTTTATGAGATCACATTTAATTTTCTTTCAATGAATACATGTAAGCGTATAGTAAAATTTTAAAATATATATCAAAATTTTGAAAATTAATTACAGCTTAGAAGCGAATCGAACACTGGAAGGAAGCAGATATAGTGCGCGTGTTTGTGCAGACATGCGGTATAACACATTACTGTAACGAAATCTCGGTCCAATTACAGACCGAACTGATGCAGTATTGTATCGCTAAGTTCTTCCGTTTCTCGAAATAAAGAATTCAACGCAATAAGATAAATGTCTATAATTCGGAACCGATTCTTCCTTTCAGTGTTTGAATTGCGTAGCTTAAGGTCACTTAACAGATAAATTTGCATAAACTACAAATATATTACTTAAAATTAATTAGTGGTGAAACTATAGTATATTAAAATTTTTGATCAATTCTAAAGATGTAATTAAACTATTGAAAGCAAATGTTTATCTCAATATACTGTTTATGAAACATCTAAAGGAAGTATGAAATGAAACATAATATATACGTAATATTGTTAGTATCGACTGTTCGGATCTGCACCGGTATCTCCAAAAGCTGTCATTTCAGCGCCATTTAAATACATAATTTCGGCATATTTTTGTTTTGTACTCATTCTCACCCAATTCACACTTAAGTTAATGAGAAAATTAACAAAACCTAAGCAAATTAAAATCATTCCTATTGAACAAATAATAATATAAAACAATAGCGCAGAAACATAATCTCCACAAAGTCTTTTGAGTCTGTCGTCCTTAAACTTCATTAATTCGGTTTCATTATTTCTTAACGAAAAAAGTGGAGAAAACTGTCTGAGGTCTATGTATTGACTCGAATGACCAGCATTAGTATCTGATGGATAGGGCCATAAAGGGTTATGATTATCAATTATATGAGAACCTTCATTGCAAAGATTGCTTAATACGTAACATATAAATAATATTATAAATACCGAAAATGCGAGTACAAGTAAAAAGTAAAACAATATATAATTAATGACGAATACGCTTTTGATAATGCATGTTGTGGTATATGCTCGATCGCAGCCGCACAATAGGCATGGTTTTCCTTTACGAGTTCCTTTTTTCCCGGTCGTTGCAAATCCAATCAGCAAATTAACCACAATTATTATTGAGATAAATATCGTCAACACTACGTACCATACTTTTAGATCATTCAACCTGAATTAAACCATTATACTTATTAATGTATAGTATAACTTAAGGTATTTCTCTATTTAAAAATACAGAAACGTTAGTACTGTAATAGTAATTAACTTCACTATTTTTGATACACTAATTAGGATAACATAACACAACGACATCATTAGACTTAAAATTTAATTTTAGTTTAAATAGTAATTTTTTGGAATAGATTTTTAAAAAAAATTAATTAAATCCAAAAATGCAAAGTAAAGACACCAGTATTTAAATAAGTTAGTATAAGAAGTTAAGCACACATTTTCTTATATTAATCTTATTTTATATTTTACGGGTAAAGTAGTTGAGAATTTTCGGTTTAAAAATAAAACTTACATAAAACTAAAGAAAATTATAAAAATATTCGAATTAATAATATTTGATGTCATATTACCAGTAATATTTTCTTCTTATCAAGTCATTGGTAAGTCTGTCGGCAATACTAGTTGAATGAAGAATCGAGATAATGCTGATAATAAGACCAGATGTGGCCAAAAACGTTGAGGTCAGTGTTCCGTACGGTAATCGCAAGAAACAACTTTTGCAACACGCTATAAGTAAAATAAATCTTATTTTTTAAAGTAAAAACAAAACAAAAAATGACATCATTTAGTGCGCAGCAAAACACTTATAAAATTAACAACTTATTGTTAATGCGATTATTTCTTATCACAAAACGAGATTAATAATGCACACTAAACATGTTAACAATAAATCAAATAAAATCAATAAACTTGTTGCACATAAATCATTAAATTGAATTATAAAACATATGGAAACCACGTAAAAATAAAGACAAAACAGTGGTGGAGTGAGTAGTTTGGTATGGAATGGTAACATCACATCAAAGGAAACACAACTTATTTGGGGTGAGATTAGGGAAAGGATGAGGAAAGGGTTATTTTGGGTTAAGGAGTGACACACTTACACTTGCATACTGAGCAATGACAGGTGCAAAAGCAACACAAACAGTTATTAGTACGTCGATTCGGTGTAATACTTGAATACGTTATGTCTGCGTTTCGTAACATAATTTATATTCGGTCAGCGATTTAATAATATTAACCAAAAGTTTGTATAAACTATACTTTAAAAATGTTTATGAATACTTTAAACTAATAATTGAAAAGTTTTGATCAAACATAAACATTCCAACAAACGATAATTTGTTAAAATACTGGTACAAAACGAGAACTGCTGGATATATCAAACAATTACTAATATTTGGTAAATAAACGCAATGTGTATGAACGACAACGCCCTATCACTGCAAACTGTAATAAGATATGCTCACCTGTTCTAACACTCTATTCGTTATTAAAGGTAGCATAGAGTAACAACCATTGGTTGTTAAGTTCAATAATACGTTAACTTACTGTAACTTTAACTTAACTTTTTCTGTGTTCTATTAACTAAGAGTTAGGACTTTTAAGGGAAATAATATCACTACTTTTATCGGTCACACCAGTATTATTGAAAACAATACAAATACAGTATACGAATATAATTTATATATAAGCTTATATATATCGCTATAATAATAATTTTAAAATTTTTATATATAGCTAATAGGAAATTATTTCTATAAGTTATAAAATTGAAATATCATTTATTTTGTAAATATTATACGTTTAAGTAGAATATGAAATAAGAGTATATAACTTTGTTTCTCGAACTCGAATGTCAGATTTTTGAATTAGATGTCTGTAAATCCTCAACTGTATCACAATGAGTGACGCTATGCTCCGTTAGTTCTCAATTTTTATTGCGGACCTCATATGCTTAGCGAAATGTTTTTCAATTTCATTGAACCGTGATTTGTTTAATTGCTATGAACTTTAA
Source organism: Phthiracarus crinitus (assembly GCA_034698025.1). Taxonomy (NCBI): domain Eukaryota; kingdom Metazoa; phylum Arthropoda; class Arachnida; order Sarcoptiformes; family Phthiracaridae; genus Phthiracarus; species Phthiracarus crinitus. Next base: position 9,969 of record JAQGAW010001279.1, on the reverse strand, counting down.
ACATTTGTTAAATTTTGTTGACATCAGAATACATACGCGTATTTAATTTTAAATAATCATAGATAATTAATAATGTAATAATGTATAATTTTATTCTTTATATGCCTTATAGTATACACAGTAAGAAAATTATAAAACATTCAGCGAATAGTACTTAAAAAGTTGTAATTTACTTATCAATTTTGTTCGATTAGAACTCTTGGAAATGAAGCTTAAATGTGTAGAAATAAAACAATGAAACTTTTAAAAACTGAATTTTAAAAAATACAGCATAAAATTCAAATATAAAAATACAGATTTAACAAATATTAAGCAGCATATTATTTTTTTACTTTGAATATAACAACTGCAGACGTTAAGAAGAATGAAATCCAAATGATTGTGATCCCAAATCCAAGCGCAACGATACCATATTTAGGATCCCATCCACGAGATAATATGTACCGCAATGCCTCTGCAATACGTAAAACTTTTATTAATAATGGACTAAAATTGGTATATTATATCTAATTTATTAATTTAGTCTAATTGCTCCGTCAGTATAGCACTTACCAATTGGAATAGTTTGAGGTAACAAATAACTAAAATATCGCACATAAGATGGCATGGCTTGTGTTGGCCAAACTGTACCGCTCTATTAGACATCAACATTTATTAAATTCTATTCACACAATTAATCACAAATGCTTTTTCTATTATAACAATTTTACAATCCATTAACATATTCTTTACATAATATCTCTCAAGTAATTAAAATATATAGTTCTGGCATTTTGTTTATAGAAATTGAAAATGTTAAGAATGGTGTGATTTGTTAAAGCGATCGCGCAAACCATGCATGAAAATCACAATTTTTAGGATAGAAAAAGCATTTTTTATTTGATAAGACTTTCTATAAAATCTAATTAACTGAAATCTTACTAATAGTATGTTGGGGTAAAAACTGCCCAAAGCAAGCATAGTCGCAGAATTTTCTTCAGTGCAAAGAGCAGAGATCATTAACCCAAACGCCATTCCACACATGCCTTGCAATAGCGTTAAACTGATAACCCATGTAAACGATCCGCGAGACGTAATACCAAATATCAAGAATGAGAATATTAATAAACACGCGACTTGAACAGTCAATACTATGAGCTGAGTTATTACGTGTGAGAGCATAAATTCGGTAGAACTCGCGCCTATTAAGGCAAAGTAAAGAGTTAGCAATGAAGCAGAATTTTGTTATAAAATAGATAACTACCGGCAACTAAACTTCTTTCTAGAAGACCTTCCTTTCGTTCCATAACAAACGCAAGAGCAGTCAATGCAACGGCCGCTAAAAAAGCGATGCTAAGTATAACTCCAGGCGCCATAAATTCTGTAAAATTTGGTGATCTATTTCCATATATTGGTTGTTCTAACTATACAATAAATAAAGCCTTAATAAACAATAAATTAAAAAAGTTCCAATGCTTACCTTTACTGGTACTTCTAATGACGTAGAACTTAGATTCAACATTGACAATAGCTCTTTAGCGAATTTCATGAACGAATTCATTATCGTATCGTAAAGCTTGTAACTAATCATTTGGCCTAAAATTATTTTGTTTAATCAATATGTATACAATTATAATTAATAACTTTTCTACTAACTTGTCATATCTGGATATATATGTATATAACTTGCCATAACTGTTTCATTATCAACTTCTCCATTCATAAGAACACTTAAAGAAATAAATGTTTATTGCATGCAATAGAATAATTAAAAAGTCATAATTATTTAATACCGCATCTGTAATGCTGATGAAAAATTTTGTCCGATGACAAGTGCAGCCCACGCTTCTCCATTCTTCACAGCATTTATGGCCGAATCAAATGAATAATATCTCCTTTGAAGTATTGTGTAATTATCAATAGTATTGAGAAACATTTCGCTGAAATGATGAGGCTGTTCCTGATTGAAAACCGCTACCGTTATATCAAACGGATCCTTTCCAATGCATGTACAAAAAAGTATAACTTGAATCGATGGAAGTAAAAATTGGAATAAAAGCACAGGTAAATTTCGTCGAAGTCTAATAAAATTTTTCCTTGAAAGCGCTGATGTTCTTGCAATGCTATTCAATAATGTGTCGGATTTGTATTCATATTTCGAAGATTTGCGTGACATCTCAACTATTTGTTTATTATTCACTTCATTTTCTAAATTTTTTAATTCAAATCCATTGATATTTTCCAGTTCATGCATATTTTTGTCGCGATTATTCTCATTTATAATATTAGATTTGGATATGTTATCGCAATCACACAAGTTTTGATCGTTAATTCTTTCTTCTTTATACTGTTTACTAACATTTATTCCTTCGGAATCCATTTCACACAATTTCAAGAATACTTCCTCCAAAGTTGGAAAATTATAATGTTTTAATAAGTTATCGGGATTTTCTTCAATCAATAATCTTCCGAATCTCATGAAACCAACGAGGTTTGCGGCTCTCGCTTCTTCAATGTAATGCGTGGTTATTATTACAGTTAGGCTCTCATTAATGCTAAGCGATACTAAATAATCCCAAATAGTTTGTCGAAGAAGAGGATCCACACCAACAGTGGGCTCATCTAGAATTAAAAGCGGAGGATTGTGTACCAATGAAGCTGCGAGAGACACGCGACGCATTTGACCGCCACTAAGATTGCCTATTAAGCGCTTGTCATTTGGTAAGTCTAAAAACGTTAACAGAAATTTTGTTCGTTCTTGTATTAAAGTGGTATCGAGAAGATATAGACGACCAAAATAGCTCAATGTTTCTTCAATCGTGAAATCTGGAAATAGAGCTAATTCTTGTGGCATATAGCCTATTGAAGATCCGGGAACATTACTTCCAGCTTCTCCTGGAGTTTTCCCAAATATTTTTACATCTCCAACAATCGGTTTAAGTCTGCCAACAAAACATTTTAGTAACGATGTTTTTCCACAACCACTCGGCCCTAGAAGTCCATATCTAATAAATTCATTTGTAAAATTTAGTCAAACATTTGCTAGATTTAGACCAATACTGTATAGCATGCCATTATTGCAAAATTAATTAATTTTTTCTTAGTATTTAGTTGAGTCGCATGCGAATTGTTAATTAAATATTAAAGTTAAGTTGTTATGTGAATTTGGTATAAATAGAGCGACATTTAATTGTTTGAAATAAATTTTTGAAAAATTCTATATTTATAAAAATTTTTTATATGATATAATGAAGAATGACTTGATTCAAATTAAGCTTAAAAAACTTGAATTATAGTTTACACAATTTACTTTAACTTTATTTCCTTAAATTTATCTGAAAATCCAGTGATTCGATATTAAAATAATATGGTAATGTGTATTATGCAGATTCGTTGTCAAATTTTTAGAATTTAACAATTTTCTTAGTATTTTCTTAGTGAGTGACAAATTGTATACACAATGCATAGTTAGAATAAAAAAAATACTGTAAATAGTTATTAGTAATAACTTATTACTAGGGATGCCGAAATCTTTAGAAAAAAACGTTCAAAATCCTTCATTAATCGTTCACCAAAATCGTTCGAAAAAAATTAAATTTAATTATAAAAATAAATTATAAATCTTATAACGTTAATTGAAATAATTTCAATAAATTAAAACATAATTAGTAAAAAAATTATTACTTTACTTTTAAATGAAATATATTTCGAAAAAATATGATCGAAAATGTAAATAAAATTTAATATTCTTAAAATTGACAATTTTATAAATTTATAAAAATGAAACATGAATTATTCTTTAGCAAAACATACATTTTATTTTTTATACTCAATAATTTAAAGAAAAATTGAAAATCCGTGAGAAAATTCAAAAATCTTTCAAAACTCGTTTGAATTTTCAAAAATCGTTCGATTCGTTCAATTCGTTTACTTTAATTTCACTTATGCTTATAAACTTGTTATTTGTAGAAATTATTATAATTTGAATCAATCGTTAATTAACGATTTCGGCATTCATAGTCATTACAAGAATTGTAGTTTTATTAATATACAACCACTGACTTAACGTTTTCTAAACTATTTCGAAATATACAATTCAAGTAACTTTAAATTTCGAATCGATGTCTAATTAAGTTAAAAACAAAATTTTTATACTGATCTCTAGAGTACTAATCAGTACTCACTTCCATATCTCGAGCATTGCTAATCATAAAATTAGTTGCCGTATGCATAAAAATTAATAATTCTAAAAAATAATAAAAATTTTAATTGAAATGAGAACATGAAAAAATTTTATAAACATCACGATTTAATTAGATTTTTTTTGTTTAATAAAAATTATATGTAAAGAAGGTTTGAAATGTTGTCACTCAGACGGCTAATAGAACCTCAAAACATAAAAAAAGCTTATACTGAAACTTTGTTTTTATTAGTTTTGCATGGCTTCTGTATTGTCTGAGTGGCGGCAGTTCAAGCCTTCATCCCTTCTCATACAAAAGTATCTAAAAATACTAAATCGCGTTAGAAATAAAAACAATTTGCTTCGTTTTTGAAACAAATTTTTAAAATTATTGGTTATTTAGTTGCGCTAAGTTATAGTTGGTTTAAAAGTTAGGTATACTTACATTGCTCCTTCAGGTACTGATAAATTAATGCCTTTTAAGATATTGGTGTCGTTTTGTCCATATTTAAAGCACAAATCCTTACAATCCACAGCTATATTTCGATTTGATTGGCTCTGTTCTACCGGTTTGTTATTGGTATGAATAGAAGTGTCAGTCAATTGAAGCGCATGCTGAGTATCAAACTTTGTTCTTTTCGGTTTAATACTAGAATAACGCGAATTTAAGTTCTTAAATGATGCAAGTTTAACCTAATTCGACGTATTTTTTAATTAATATCAAAATTAGTCACGTTTATGCTTAAATTACTTACAGTACGTTCATCTTGTGCAACATCTGATCGATACTTATCCCAAGAAGAATAGAGATTAAACATAATTAAACTTATTATGGGTTAAATGATAAAAAACAATATTTGCCCAAAAATTAACATTTAATGGAAAATTTTTGAAATGTTTTGAATAAGAACGGTTCTCAACACGTTAACTGAACAGGTAATGAATGTGAATGCAAAACGCAAAGCATAAGTGTACTCTATGTAAGCTTAGCGTATAGTTCTTTGCATATTTGTGAGTTTTAGCTTACAGTTAGTCAGTCACTACTGTCAACCCTTATCTTGATCTCTCGAACTGGTCGACAGTCTATCCTAATAGTTTATTTCACTAACAGATTATTTTAAACAAAAGTGAACTCTAAAAATAGGATACCAGTCATGTTAGGGAAGTATTACTGAACTATTGGTTCGAGTAAATAGTCTATTAGGAAATTTTAGCTAAATTTTTGGGAATTACGGAATGCGTAAGAAAATGAAAGATTAAGTCGCAATCACTTTAACACTGTGTAATTTATAGATTATTTCTATACAGTAGATTAAGATTAAGATTAAGAAATCTAAAGTGATATTGTTTTGAATTTAGAAAAATGTAATCTTATTAAATAATGAGACAATAATTAACTGTAAGAGTTCTGCAACAAAAAGTTAATTTTTTATTATGAAAATTAGCATTTAAAGTTGTTTTAAATGTTATTTAAATATACTATATTAAATTCAACGGTCTCTATCTATACGTTACGTCTAAATTCAAACATCTTTTTTAGTTCAGTAAATTCTCGTAATAAAGCTCTTGAATAATAAAAATTTTACATTCAACTTGTTTATTTCATTATTTAATGCAATGTTGTGTATTATTAGCTCACTTCTAATGGATGTCTGTCTTTCTCCGTCCATCGCAGTTTTATATTAATAAAGAGGTTTTACCGATTTTAGATTTCTTATACCTATAAATAGATTTACCTTATTGTCATCAGGAGTTTAAAATCTAATATATTTGTTACATAAGTTTGCATTACTTTATTAGATAGTAAGTTCGTTCTTGTTTTCAAATAAATTTAGATATTTGTTAATTACTGATAACTCGCAATACCTTACGAGTTAGTTTGTATAAAATAATTTCAAATCAAAACTTTAATAGTAATAAAGGAGAGTTTATCTTTTATTTTTTTAAATAGTTATATAATACAATTTTATTCATATTTGAGGAGCATATTGAATATTTGCAATTTATAATTAAAAAATCAATTATTTCTTGCGGTTACAATCATAGATTCCGATTCATAATTAGATTCATCCATGAGTTTGTTAGTAAGGAATGCACTTTTATATTTCTTAGAGAGCTGTGAAAACATTTGATGGCATATCATATTAAGATCGTATTCACTTTTCCATCCCCAATCGTTTCTAGCATTCGAATCATCGAGAGCTTGTGGCCAACTGTCGGCTGAAATTAAAATCTACATTATTATCGAAATTTTAAATGATAATTCTTTAATTATGAACTTATTAATGAAAAAATATCTTTGCGAAAATTAAATGAAAATACATTATATTTATTAATAAAACTGAAACGACTAGGTATCTCAAATAGATTTATAAATCTGTTTTTACTTCTAAAAAAAGGTTAGATAATATTTACAAATAACTTAAGCTTTTTCGATATTTTAAAGTAGTTTTGAGGTTATAATTAATTATATGTCTAGCAAATTCGAAATAAAGCAACGGAACGAATGAGCAGACCTAACATGAACAAACACATAAACTTAATTTTTTACAAATTTTCTATGAAAAATTTAGATTAAAAACTTAATTTCATAACAATTATCGGCTAATCTTCAATAATGGTACATTTAATTTTAGTTATCTTAAGCTCTTGAAAAATTAGCTTTACTTTTGAAAAATATTTTTTTTGCGGGGTTTCATAAAAATTAATCATTAACAGATTATTTTAACCTTTTGTGGCAATCGTTTTAACATTTCATTGAGAAATTTTTAATTTATTTAATTATGTGATACATGCCAAATGCTGTACGTTAGTCACAAGTTGTGATAAACCCAATCAGTTCTAATAAATATTACAAATTTACTAATACCTATATCTTGTCGCGAATCCGGCTTAAAATTCACACTTAAATTTGGAATATATTTTCGAATGGCATAAATAAGTTCTGCGGGCGTAAAACTTATAGCGTTTACGTTATAAGTTCTGTTTTTTAGCTTTTCTTCTGGTGTTTCCATAAATTCGACTAAAGATCTTAAACAATCGTCGATATACATCATAGGCAACCGTGTATTAGGTTTAAGGTAACACTCATATGAGCCATATTTTAACGCATCGTGAAATATAGAAACCGCGTAATCAGTAGTGCCTCCGCCAGGATTAGTATCCGCTGAAATAACACCAGGAAATCTAAGACAACGGAAGTCTAATCCAAATTTATGATTATAGTACTGTAGAAAAAATATTGAAAATCAAAATATTATTTAAGATTGAATGTTATTGAACATCTATATGTACAGAATTAAATTTGAATTTAATTTTAAACTTATTATACAACTAATTTAGTAGAGCTTAAATCTATCAAATCACACCCCAAAACCCCATATTATTTGATTTTAAATTATTTGATTATTCTTAAATTAAATTAAATTATTAAATTAGTAGTATGAGTTTAAATACACAGGAAATACAAATTAAAATATTTTTTATTCGACAGTTACTATTTGAAAATGATTGAAAAGTAGATTTGAAGAAATTTAATGTTTTAATTTAACATATTTTTAGGTGAAAATATAATTATCTATATTTATAAATTTTTTATGCTTAAGAATATATATATATTTAAAAAATATTACCTCTCCAAGTAATTCTGCGTGAACTTTGGAAACTCCGTAAATAGTACGCGGTCTTTGTACACAAAAATCTAAAATAATATAATTTTTCTTTATTTAACTTATTATTTATAATTAATTTATTGAACTTTTTGATTAAATTACAATAGACTAAACTGAATTCAAATAATATTAACTCAAATATTGATTATGAATGATTTACATAATCATGAAAATTTATTTAATGTTTTACTGCATCAAATATTTAATTAAATTGGATGCTTAATAATGAATAGAATATAATTCAGTTTAATCAATAAAACAAATAAAGATATGAATACCTGGAGTTGGAATATCAGTTGGAGATTGTGGTCCAAACGCGCCGATAGTGCTCGGAACAAACAATCGCAATCTGTACTGACGTGACAGTTCCATCACATTATGCATGCCTTGAATATTGACGCTCATAGCTAATGGAACATTATATTCACCAACAGAGCTAAGAAGAGCGCTAAAGTGTATTAACCAATCAATGCGATGATTAACTATTATTTCTTGCAAATTTTTATAGTCCAGTATGTCTGCGTATATGAACGGTCCATCACTGCTTATTTGTTTTGGAGCTTTCAATATATCAGACATTATTACATTGTTAACGCCATATTTTTGTCTATTTGGAAATGTTAATTGAATATGCAATTATAAAAAGTAGACATAAAAATTAGTTATTTAATTACATTATTATGTAATCAACGCTTCATTTTTTATTATTCTAATATTTCTTTAAAGGTTTTCACGAAGTTTGTTGCGTTTAGTCTGTTTAAAACTTTTTGTGAGGATTTTCAATGAGTACCTGTACTACATTTTAAAAATATTTTTAACTACTTTGAGAATATAAATTCATTGGATCTCTTATTTTCTACAATTTTTCATCTCTAAGATTTCCAATATAATCTTAGCCCGTAATTCTTGTTAATTTAAAGTTTAATTATGTTAGCGTTCATATTGAAAATTTTAATATGAGTTCCATATTTATTCCGTTACCTTAATTTGAAAATTTTGTCATATTAACATGTTTTTACTCTGAAAGCTTAATAAACTGAATCGTAATTAGAATTTAAAGCTAATATCTTTTGATATTTTTTTACCTTTACTATCAACTTTAATATTAAAAGAGACAGCCACTAAAAATTATCGAATATAATTTAGTAACGTTATTAGATAATAAGCTATCATTGTATTACCGTAAGTCAAATTACATTCTATTTAAAACTTTAAATTGTTAAAGAATAATTGCATAAAACTTTCATGAAATTTGCCTTATAATAATAATAATGTTACAGTTATAATACCTTAAGATATTAGCGAGACCAATACCTAATTGTCCAAGACTTCCTATATTTAAATTAAGGAATTTAAATCAAATAAATAAAAGTTAATTAAATAAATAAAATTAATAAATAAATTATTTAGTATATCAATGAAAATTATATATTTTGCTTAAAAACACTTATTTTAATTTTTTAAAAATAAGGTCATTTGAATAATAATTATTTCAATTATACTCTTAGAGTACCAAACTAGCACTTAATGTACATTGAAAAGTAAAACTAAAACAATAATAATTACCTAACATAAAATTTCCTAATAATTAAGTATAAATAAAAAAGTTATTGCAAAAATTTTAATTTAATATACAAATGATACTTCTTATTAGGGTCAGAAAAGTAATTGTTGCTTAACTTAATTCAATAATTTGGTATAAAAGATTCTGATTCAGAAGAAGCAAAATATTTTTATGTAGCTTATTGTGTTTCCTTAATACTGGATTTATGAAATTAAAAACAATTTAATTATTTGGCCAAACTTATAAGAAACAAGCCCGCCTTTTTTGGGTTAAAAGGTATTAAATAAAAACAAAATATGTTAATCCGAAAATTTATAGAAATCAACGGTCAAAATTAAAGTTTTCCCCTCCTTTTGACATTTCCCATATATTCCCCATTCTTGAGCTGATTCCAGTCTTAAAGTGTGACTATATATCGTGACGTTATTTTTTATACATAAAGAGTGGCGTTAGCGTTCAAGATATAGATGTCCAAAAGTTAACCCGGGACTCGGACCTGGACTCGGGACTCGAGTCTTTTGAGGTCCGGGTCCGAGTCCTGGTCTTTAATATTCAAAGAGGTCCGAGTCCAAGTT
>JAQGAW010001278.1:0-20279 GCA_034698025.1 Phthiracarus crinitus | reverse complement strand
ATACTAAAGAAGACAATAGTTGGGTAAATGTTCATAACTTGCACTGTAAAGAAGCGATCGCTGAATACGAAAAGAATGAGAACAAACACAAAGATATAAAGAAAAATACAGTTTCAAATTCAGTTGCAAAAAGTTCATCGAAAAGCTTATCGAATTCGCGTAAACTTCAACGAAGTGTTAGAAAGAATTTTGTGGATTCAAGGAAAAAGAAATCAATTAAGAAAAAGCATTCATTTGTAGCCAATGGACAAAAGCGAAGGAAAATTGTGATTTATTCGAATGACCGCAAAGTTAGAAACGCATCCACAAAGAAACCCAACAGTTCTTTAATCGCTTCAAAACAAACTGCTAAAAGAAAAATTAAACGAATAAATCTGGTTTCTCAGTACAAATTAAGGAAATTATCGGACATTCATTGCGAATCTACTGCTTCTGAATGTGGTTCTTCTGTAGATGTGAATTACAGTTCATGCGATATGTGTGGAACCTCTTCGGACAAACAACAAACAAAATACGAAGTGGAAGACGTATTAGGAAAGCGTATTATCAAAGGTGTGGCTCATTATCTCATCAAATGGAAAGGATATGATGAGAAAGAAAACAGTTGGCTACCAATTCATTGTTTGGATTGTGATCTACTCATCAAAGATTTCGAAAATAAACAACAAAAGGTGATGAATGGTGTTTCGATCGAAGATCGCCGACAGATATTTTCTGCTCAAAAAATAGTTTATGCCACTCGTAATCAAAAAGGTTTTGTTGATTATTGTTTACTGTTTGAAGATAATCAACAGATTTCTGTCGATTCAGAGATCGTTAAGAAGCAATTGCCACAACTTGTCATCAACTTTTATGAATCTAATATCGTTTGGCAATAATTAATAGTTATTTTTAATATAATTAATATTTATATTTCATTTTATTTTTCATTAATTTTAAATAAAAATCTCGTTATTTTAATTCAATACATTTTTATTTTGTATGACAGAATAGCAATGGTAACATTTCAACCAAAATGAAATATTAGTTTTCTATCGTTTTTCAATTTAGTATACTATAGATATTTATTTAAAATAACGTAATAATGTCTGATAAAACTTTTTACAGTATTGTTTAAATAATAATATTCATTACAAAACTTTTCTGAAAACTTTTACTACTTTTAATGTTTTATGCATTAATTTAATATAAACTTAATAATTACTTTTGAATGACATTAAACGGACAAATAGTATACATAATAGAATTAATTGGTGGCAGACATTGCAGAATCAAATTTAGTTACCGAATCAGTTCTTGGATTTCGTTCATTCATTACTTCACTTTGATCGGTCAGTGATTCAGGCAAACATGATATTAGTTGATTAAATCCGCTTCTATACTCCGGGCTGAGCTTAATATATAATATGGGATTAATAACAGTATTAGCCATTCCTATACAGCCGCTAATCATGTGAAACAAAATTGACGAATTCTCTGGCTGTTCGTAATTTGGCATTAAATTAATACTAATTAAACTGATCCATAACGGCAACCAAAATATGATATGAAACAGAGTAATAGTGAGCACAACATAAGCTGAGCGCTTGTTTCTGTCGGCAAATACTTGATACTGACCATCAATCGTAACACTTCCGGAAAGTGTGTAAATAATAGGTATGGCCAGAAGTATTTTGCCAATGGTTGGGATTAAGAAAGCGAGCAAAATAGTGAACCATATGTATGCTTCTCTACTATTTCCGGTCCAGAATAGGTCACAATGAGTGATATTAGCATTAGGAACAGAATAAGTGGATGCGTGATAGAAAACTGGCGCAACCGCTAAAACACATACAGTCCATGTTAATCCGCAAATCAGTTTAGCATTGAACGACTTTTTATAGCATGTGTGCGATAATGTGGGCTTTAATATGGAAAGATAAGTATCGGCCATTACGACGAATAAGAACAATGAACTCGCGAAGCGGTGAATGGCACCCTTAGAGAGTAACAACTTGCACATGAACTCACCAAACGGCCACGAGTTGTTCCAAATCGATATCAGGAAGACTGGCACTGTTATTACGTACATTAAGTCAGAAATTGCAACGTTGAATATGTATGTATTGGTCACGCTTCGGATTTTATGATACTTCAGGTAAATCGTAACGATCGCCAAATTGCCAACAATGCCCAGAATAGCGGCGATGTAATGAAAGATTTTGGAAAACTCTAATGCAGCGAATATCGTATCACTCTGTGTGGTAACGTTCACAAACTCTACCGAATCTTCGAACTCTAGTAACTCTTTAAGAGTTTCGTTGTGCAAAATAGCTAAATGTGTTGCATTAAACGCTTCCATACTGTAGACTCAAACTTAAACATAAGATGATAAACGGAAAAAACGGACTGCACTGCACAAACAATAAACGATACACAAAAAGAGCTGCTAAGCGTCTGGTGAAGTGGTTTCTGTGCCTAATCTTAGTTTTTTGGATGCAATGCAACAACAATTGTTGATATACTAAAAAAGTTTACATGAAAAACTTTAGGCAACAAAAACGAGTACAGTATCGAGTTTGCCCAAAGACCCACTAACCTTCATAAATAACTTGTTCGCCACATCACATCGTTTAATTTTCTACTTCCACTTTTTGCTGCCTCTCTTTAATTGAGAATTAAATTTAGACTAAACTTTATTTAACCATATATTAGGAAACGAAGCTTTTTTATGATTGCACTGCCAGATATAGCTATGATTTTCAGTCATCAAATATCTGGCATTCGCAGCATAATCATGCAAATTACTTCTATTTATACAAATTTAAAAGTAATTTTATTGAGGCTGAAATCAAAAATTATGTGACATTGAATTACTTCCAAAATATTGGCTTTAATTAAAATAAGTCTGCAAATTATTCTATGTTTATTGTGATTGATTTAATTATGGTTCGAAACACTTTTGATTAACTTTTCCGCTATAAATAGATAAATCATAACTTTTAGTTTTACTTTTAGCTTTTCGCGAAATAAGATTTTTTAGTTTTTTTATTTTTTGGTCAGATTACATATATTTATGCACTTTTAACCTGCTTTTTAAATGTAACAGATAACGAAAGAAAATTTTTACAAAGAAAAAAGTTTCTAACATTCCGAGTACTTAATAAAAAAAGCGCTGCAAATTATATTAGTCTTATTTTACAATTTTTTCTCACAAATCAACAAACAATTGGTCTAAAATAAGATTATAATAAGTATGATTTTTAATTTAAACAATACTATATAAACGAAGTATTTAAAAATGATTTAGAACTAGAGAGAAACAGTTCTTTATATCGCATTCAAACTGGTATTCAATAAAATTACTTTTCAAACACTGGTTTATAAATAGAATTTAGTGTCTGTGACTCTTAACTTGAATAAAACTCAATTTTCCTTTTTTAAAATATGGAACATTATTTTGTCTGCCCATATAATGGTTGTTTGTGCACATTTTATTTTATACACTATAATACTAAATGTTTTTGGGTGGTGTTCCTGCTTTTCGATCTTATTTAATATCTCTTAGAACTTTGTCTTTTACTAAGTATTTTCATTCTATGAAAAATAATAGAAATTTTTATTATATTTTAAATATATTATATAAACTTTAATTATATTTGTTATTGTATTTAAGTTTTAAAAATCTTTTCGTGAGTTTATAATATTGAGGTTTCTTTCGGAAAATAATACGAAAAGTGACGAAACAGAATTTAAAATATTTACTCAATTGTTTAACTAAATTTTCCAAATATATATCCTAATTTTGGAATAACAATTAATTAAAGTTAAGAGTTTTATTTATTTAATTAAATATTTTAATAATGCATTGAGGTATTTAGGTTAACCTTAGGTTAAATTAGTTATTGTCAAGGTTTAAATAACTATCCATATAATATTTAATTTAGCAAATTTTACTTCAACTTAAAATAAATTTATTATAGCAACAAATAATCACGGATAAAAACCTAATATAAACATATAATTATACAAAAAGTCCCCATAAATTCAACCGGTAAACATATTTAAAACATGGCATTTGTTGGAGGTTTTGAATGTATTATTCATTATACCATGTGTTAGTCTTAAATTATTAATGTTTTAATACTTTTCTCCAATTAATCAAAACAAAATAGAATTAAAGTGATTTTACAAATTATAATATTTTAAATACAAAAAATTATACTATGAATCAATTTGTTAAGCATTTGTATGTAATTATATTTAAATAATTAATATTTAAGCAGTAATTTATATCAATTAATAATTTAAATTAATAAACAATAAATTTAGTCTGTTACTTCATTTAAAGTATAAATAAGAATTACATTATTTAATTAAAACATTATTATTAAACGATGTATAAATTAGGAATAACCAATTTAAATATTTGTTTTAAAAATCCAATTATGGAAATTGATATTTTCGAAACACAAGCTAACAAAATAGTGCTGTATTGTATAGTTGAGTGTGACTGCGACTGCGCAGTGCGCTCTCAGTGTCACGTATTATATAACTGATTGAAACGCCTTTATGTTCACTTCTCCTATTATTTGAGTGATTTTGGATTTTGATTTGCGATTGATTTCGAGTTTGATCACTAACATTCATTATTATTTACGTTTTTCATCATATTTTCAATTTCAACCAAATAATTGAATATTAATCACTATATGGAAGATATCGGAGAGATTGAGACAAAGCCAGTGATTGGCGAGAGTGGAGACAGCACTGACGCGCAAATCGGTGTCAAACCGGTAAGCGATGCGTCAGACAAACCAATCGGTTCGCCTCAAGCAGATGCGAACACCGACTCGATTGGCGCGAGTGTGGCCGTCAGTGAGCAGATCGAGTCCAGTGACGAACCCATAGCTGATAGCGAACAGCCGAGAATGGAAGACGAAGAGAATATGGAAGTGGAAGCGTCTGAACCGAAGGATGGGTTGCCGCAGATTGCCGTACAGGAAGACACCAAACTCGCTAATGATGTCGCGGATGAGGAGAACAATGCAGCGAACGAAACGGTGGCGAATGGCGTGGCTGTCGATGAGTTGAACGGAGAGCTGTCTAAACTACACTCAGAATCGGCAGAACCGGCACCAGAAGTGAAGTCACCGGATGTGCGTTCAGACAAAGTTCAATCACCAGTTCCTCCCATATCGACGACTCCTCCGCGATCGCAGTCAAAGAAGCCTAAAGTGGACCTGACATCGGTTCCAACGCGTCAATACTTGGACACCACAGTTGTGCCCATTCTGTTGCAGGGATTGTCCGCTTTGGCCAAAGAACGTCCCACTAAACCAATCAGTTTTCTCGCAAACTTTTTACTCGAAAAAGCGTCCGAATATGACGATGAATAGACTGATTTCTAGTAGTTATCATTATTATTAACTAACTATTCATTCGTTTTTTACTAACATATTCTCATTTTTTTTGTTCAATTCAAGGGATTATTACATTAATTATAATAGTAATTAATTTAAAAATACATTTTTCTATTATCGAAAACAGTTCTATTACCCCAATATTCATGTAAAACTAAAAAACTATTTTTTTTTCTAAAATATCTTTAATATTGAATAGATTTGGCGCGAATATATTTCATTATATAATTTTCATATTGATGTACGTTTTCTATGATTTATCGTAATCAATAAATTGCTTTTTCCCAAATCATTTTTTGTTTATGATTGCATTTCATTTATTATTGAACTGTTATTGTTTTCTAACGAATATTTTTCGAAATAAATAATTCAAAACGATTTTGAATTTAAGATGTTATTTTCATTTTTTTCAATATTCTAAATATTTATTTTCTAAGTAATAGAAACAATACGGGCATCACAGACATTACATCACATCTAATTCAACCATAACTCGAATGTATACTTGAAAGCGCATCACAAAGTTTGTCACTTACCGTATCGTGATTTTATCATAATTACAACGATTAAACATTAATTCTAAATATTTTAATATTCTTTATAGTTAAACGATTTATTTTAAAATGTGAATACTTATGATTTATTGCACAAATATGAAGAAACTGCAAAAACTGGGATGTTTTCGAGTGACATTAACATTTTAGCTTAATATGCAATAAAACTCATGCTTACGATGTGTTGCCCATATCTGTCTGTTCATCGAACAAGTCTAAAACATACCTTAATTGCCTTTAATTTCTATGAAATATTAAATCAATTAACACATTAGAGTTAAAAAGTTATTATCAGTTAAATTTAGGATTTAATATAAC
This sequence comes from Phthiracarus crinitus, assembly GCA_034698025.1. Taxonomy (NCBI): domain Eukaryota; kingdom Metazoa; phylum Arthropoda; class Arachnida; order Sarcoptiformes; family Phthiracaridae; genus Phthiracarus; species Phthiracarus crinitus. Next base: position 14,005 of record JAQGAW010001278.1, on the reverse strand, counting down.
GTAATACAAAATTTAACGTTTAATTTTAATTACTTATAAACATTTCCACATTTAATAAATTTACTATAAAATCTTATTTCTAATGTATTTATACATTTTTACAAATAAAAATATCGTTTAAAACGATATATATAATGGGTTTAAATGTTTATATTTTTACAATTAATATTTATAGTGATTAAAGTTTCAGTTAAAGTTACGTCTATTTATAGTTAAAATTTAACTTTTCTTGAATTAACTTTAACTATGATAAACTATAACCGATGCTCATTCATAAACAATATATCAATTTAAATAATAAATTACAAATTATTCTCAGACTAACTTTTTATTTATGATTATGACCTAACATTTTATGCAAATACATATTATCTATATTGTGCTGAAAACACCTAAATTTCGTAAATTAGCATTATTAGAGTTAAAAAATATTGAAATTTTAATTACACATTCATACATATTTTATAGGATTGTACATATTTTTATGTACTTAAATATTTTCCATTTTAAAGGAAGATTATCGATTAAATCTGAAGAGTTTTCATGACACCTGATTTTTCATCTAATCTTGAAAAAAATTGTAGCTTAAAATCGATGAGTTTTGAGAGGGTTCTAATTTCTTGATTTAAACATTAAAATTTCCGAATAAAAATTTCACTGAAAAAATTTTAGTTCAAAATTCAAAATTTGTTTCAATTAAAAAATGAACTTAAGACACAACACTAAAAAATTTAGCGTAATTAAGATACAATTCGGATGTTTTATCATACATATTTGAATAATTTTTAAGTGCATATATATGTACATATTTTTTGTTTTTTCGTACATAAAATGTTAGGCTCTGATTATTATATACGGTAATTGAAAATTATTTACAAAATTTCAATCGAATTCGATGGCTTTATAAATTTTTGCTGCTATTGAGTTTGATGTTTGGTTTGTTTTGTTGGGTTTGATGGGTTTTTGTTGGGTTTGGTTGGGTTTTGTTGTGTTTGGTGGGGTTTGATGGGGTTTTGTTGGGTTTGATTGGATTTGGTGTTTTTTTATGTGTTTGATGGGGTTTAGTTGGGTTTAATGCATTAATAATAAGCGAATTTTGATAATAACCGAATTGAATTTAAACGAATATTATACCATTGACTTTACATATATATGTACTATTTATGTACAATCCTTTCTAGAGATTATAACTAAGGAAAGGATGTTTAAGACAAATCAAGTTTTTTATGGTAATCGATATTAATGTTTTAAATAGTTTTTAGTTCGAATCATGTCGAAATAAGTCAAAAGAGCTGAATTTGTTTGGTCTTATAAAGTCTTATTTTGCACGTTAGGTCTTATAAATAATACTTACTGAATGTGGCAAAAATTTTTAATTTCGAGTAACCTGTAAAAAATTGTCAATCAAAACCGATAAGTTTTGAAGACCCCTTTAAATTTTGGCCAAAATTTCAAAAAATTATCGTTTAAATCCGTCGAGTTTTTTGAGGGGGCGTGGTTTAGGCTTTTGTCGAAAATAGTGGTTGAAAAAAACACGTTTTTTACAGTTTATATCTTCTTTGTTGGAACTGTATAATATTTTCCGAAAAAAATATTAATCAACACTTTGTAAATTTAGATTTGTTTGCCTAAATTTTTTTAATGAAATGTCAAATTTTAAAAAATATAAGGTATTATTTAAAGTCTTATTTCGTAATTTTTTTAGTATTATTTAAGGTCTTAAAACATACAAAATACGGTCTTAAACATCCTTTCCTTAATTATAACCGAATTTTAAGCGAGATGACTTTATAAGGGTTTGACTGTAATTATTTAATTTAAAATAATAATGCATGTTATGTTATACCATATTTACACAAGGGGGGTGCTAGCCCAGGGTTGACCCCCTAAAAATTTCGAAAATTCGACCACCCCACACAAAATTGGGAAAATTCAAAATTGGGACGATAAAAAATTTGAAATTATGAAAATTTTTGGTCAAATGTTAAATATTATGCATCAAAACCGATGAGTTTTGTGACCCCTTTAAATTTTTGTCAAAATTTTAAAAAATAATCGTTTAAATTCGTTGAGCTTTTCGAGGGGGCGTGGTTTAGGCTTCTGTGTAGAAAAAAATTTGGTAAAAAAATTTGTTGAAAAAAATTTTGGTCCGAAGGCCAAAAAAATTGTCGCGTAAATCCGATGAATTTTTGACCCCCACTCTAAAATTGAGATTTCCAAAATCTGACCCCCCTTGAGGTTCCAACCTTGTGTAACAATGTGTTATACTAACAGTTTTTCACTAACTTGGAAGTAACTTACAGTATTACAAAATTTTATTGATAGTATTACAAGAAAATATAAGATTTAACAAACATAATAAATATTCGCTCACTTAATCGTTAGGTTTTGTATAAAACAATTACATCGGTTATATTAATGAAGAATTAGGATTATTTTAAAATATTAGGAGAACTCGGATAATTAACGCGTTCACAGTAACTGGAGTGCAAATGCAACAACGATTACATTTCATAGAAAGACAGATTACAATAGATAACAATGTGAAACTAAGAAGAAGCCAATCGGTTCTCATTTGCGTGTTCACTGTGTTCAGTGTTGTTTATTATTTGGTATAGACTCGACTCGTGGGAATTTTGTCCACTATGTAGCGGTACATCTTTGTTGTCACTGTAAATTGAAACACCCTTCAGGCTTTTTATGACCCCAAATATTTTAAAACTGTTCGTTTTCAGGGTAGAGAATCCAAAATGATTTTATAGTTGGGGGTAATTTTTCTTATGTTTCAATGATATACTACTGGCTTTAAACAGGCGAACCTTTTGAAGATTGGATGTCGTTAATTACTATATCATGGCTACACTAACTTTAATTGCACCCATCATAAAATCATTTTGAATTTTCGCTACAAAAAGCGCACAACACATCACTGTTAAGAATATTTTAGGGGATCATAAAATTGCCTCTCAAATCGCATGGTATCTCAATTGACAAATTTTTGAAATCTGTTTATATTGCGCTGTAACGACACAATAGTAAAATTGTTATAAATTTTTGTGTGATGCACTGTTTCAGTGATACTCTTTTGATATATCGATTTCAATATAAAGCGTATCTCTGATCCAACAGTAGCGTAACGCTATTTATCCATTTATCCAATATATCGCATTATTATAGTCACTTGTGAACACTGAAACACGACACAAGAGACATATAAAAACGGACATTGAGTTTTGATTGCTTTATGGTTTATTGTATTTATGAGTTGCTGTAATGTGCGCACAGAGTATCACTGATTTCCAAACATCGTTTTTAATCAAAAAATAAAACTCCAAACAAATTGCAATAATTCGCTCACAGTTTTGGTTTGTTTTAATGAAGTTTTTCATTTAAAAAAAGCTGCAAAAACACTAACACTAACTCGTAAAGCTTTATACAACTGTATAATAAAACACAACTTTTAACTTATTTCTGTAAACTCTCAGATAACGATTGCTTTGTTTTTGTTTGGAAATGCACTTTAAAAAAGCTCGACAGCGATCACAACTTAAAAATAAAGCGCAACGCAATTGTTGGAGAATTTTAAAAAAGTTTTTCGATTGTTATTTTATGAGATCAAATGCACTGCTTATAAATCTAAATAAACATAGATGTTTGGCATTTATAGTACTGTACAGCGAAAGTTGATTTAGAATTCGAGAGTTGAAATTTGCGTTATGTTTTTTGTCGTTTGTTTTTCCAACTGTTATGCGTTCACAATATACAGCAAAAACTTGAAACTAATAAAAGCGGAGACAAATGTTTGTAAGAATCTAAATGTTCTATGAATGCGACACTTTTTTAAAAAAGCTTATTTAAAAGTAAGTTAGTTTTTAGTTGCGACATAAAAATACACTAAAAGTTTGTTTTATCGTCTTAATGATTATGCATAGGGATTACGAAATGACTCCAAATTTGTGTTTTCTTTAAACCGAGTCCTTTAAGACATTTTTGAAATTTTATACAATTCACTGGAATATTCTTTTGTATCAATTATTCGCCGCAAACCATTTTTAAAATTCAACATCACGTTTAGATAATAGTCATAAAGTACTGATAAAGTTTAATAACAGTAATTAAATTTGTTTGTTCACATTCTCTCAATAAAACAAAATCATAAAAATGAAACAAAAACTGAAAATTGTGTATTTATTGTTGTATAAAATAATAAAGTTTTTAAATATGTTTGAAAACAACAAAAATGATGATTTCTCAAAAACAAAATCAATTCTATTGTAAATTTACGTTAAAAATTGTTATATAAAATATTTGTGATCACAGTAATCAGTAGTTAGTTTTGTGGAAATGATACTAAACAAGACATCACTTCCTTTTGTTGCTCACATGCATACTGTTGTGTTAACTGAAAAGAAGGGACAAAAGCATTTTAAATCATTTTACAACTTAATGGCGTATTATAAGCTCCTGTCTCAGTGGTGATTGAAGTAATACGAATATTTAAAAGAGAGTACAGTTAAGCAAAAATGTTACCACTGATAACTCTACTCAGGAATCCTTTTCAATGGAAGCCTTTATACTGATTATTTTGCCGACACTCTCCGTTTCCAGTCTTCTGGATTTTTACAACTTATTTTATAGCGCACACTATAATAAGTGAATCTTACACTTAATACCAGCACATTATTCATTTATTTTAAGTGTACACTCACTCATCAGTTTGAGGTAGTAAACTATAATTAATATTATTGGCTATTATCTTCAATAATATAGTTTGCTTTATGTTTATTTTCTTAAATGATGAGCAAATAAAATTAAGCTTTAATTCAATCCGAATAAAATTTGAAACTATAGTTATTGTTTAACATTTATTTTGTAAGTTAAAAACTCAAAAAATGAATCACTTATCATCTTTTATCGATGCTCTTTACGATGCCATTCAATTAAAACTATTTTTAAAATTAGCATCAATTACGGAAGATATTTTAATTATGAGTAACATATTATACGGATAATATACTCTAATTATACAATAATGATTTACTTATCCAATTCAATAATGTAAGCAATTATTTTTTCTTCAGAAAGACTTAAGAGAAAATATTTTTAATTTAGTGATTTAATTGTGATCACTAGTTAAACACATTGTTTAAAGTTTAGATATAATGGATTAATTATATGTTACATTAAATTTCAATAAATTACATTTAATTTTGCTAATCAATTAAAACTGTTGTTTGATTTAAAGTGTGTTTTTGAAAATACAGTAACAAGTATTACGGCAAACAAGGATAAGCTAAATGTATAGCACAGCATCTCTAAGATCAGCTAAAATGCAATGAGTTTCTGTTATTTTAGCGTCAGAAGTACTTGCAAGTGAAAGTTACACAATGTAGTCGATACTGTCATTTAAGTGGTAAAACTCGAAATGAAAAGTTGTGAGCACATACACACACACATACACACATATCGCAAAAGTTAGTAATGATAAGTGCGAGCGTGTATGTGTGTCTATGTTTGTGTATTTATAGTCATTTATTTGCCTGGATGTGAATTGTCCATATTGACCGAGCAGTTCAAAGCTGTTATAACAACTCTAATGTAATAGACGCACAAAATTTCAATCATTCTTACTTTATCTTTACTTTTTCTCATTTAACCGAAATGCTATTTTTTACGATACAAAATCTTTAAACTCAAGCATATTGTAAAAACTTCTTATTGTTTAATTTTTAATGCAATAATAATCGCAATATATTATACGATATAAACGCATTTTCTGAGAAATGATACATAAAACGTAATTAATTTATGTTTAATGGGAAATGAATTGATGGAAAAAAGCACTCGAAATGTTAACTTAAGACTAGACACACACTGTTTGTATACAGTTATGGCTGAGCTATAAAAATTGCCACAAACGCTATATTGCCAGATATTATTTCCTTCTGTTTCCTGTCCACTCTGATACCCATTTCCGTAAAAAATGGTTATTCTGTTTAGAGCGCTGCAGAACAGATAACTTACCGCAATTTATTGGATACACTAAAAGCGCTCAAACTCTTCACTCAGCAGTTAGTGCTCGTATTTTTCGGAATACAAATAACACTCACTAAAAGGATATTGTATCGCAGAACAACAAACCTAAAAGTAGAAAAAAATAAGCAGACCTATTCTAAAAATAATAAAAATTGTTATATACCTTTCGAAAAATTACCCGAGGCTTTTGGAAAAAAGGATTGAGTGAAAAAGTCGCAAAATGCAAACACTGAAAGCTTTATGATGTCTGGCACCGTGTTTTTTGCTCATTTGAAAACTTTTTTTAGTGGACAACTCTGCACACTGTTTTATGGTGGGTGCCTATTCATGTTTAGTAGCCATTCAATAGCGTACACATCATTGAGGTCGCAGTTGGAACAACAAAACTGCTTGTGGCTGTTCATACTAATTAGAATAAGAAGTGGAAGAAAAAACTTGTCAATAAAAAAGTTTTTTTTTCTTTTGGAGGCACAAACTGCAATCAAAGAATTAGTACGTTTTATGATGAATACGTGTATATCTTAAAATTGCTTTATTTCAGGCAATGATTGTCAACTATCTCGAAGTAAAAAAGAATAAAAAAACAAAATTTAAATAAGCTAAAAACTAGCCCTTAGCGGTAGAGTAACTAATACACTAAATCACAGATCGATAAATTGATTGCTTTAAGCAAACAACAATAAAAATTATTTTATCCTCAGTTTTAATAACCTTTCGTTTAATTAAGAAAATATTTAAAATAATTAGCTATATTTTTTTAATTAAAGATTTTTAAAGGATTAAATGCGCCCACAAAAATAATAACTAGTAAGCTTTCACTTTTTTCGCGTTGTAATGAGTTATTACTTAATGCCAGAATTTAGAAATAGTTAATAAATTATAAGTCTATCACTATATAATTCACTTTAAACTATATAATTAAAACTAGTGATATGTAATTCGATGCTGAGTTAAGAATATTTATTTACGATACATAATTCATAATTTTAAATAATATCTTATCTACAAAGTCTGCCTTAAGATTTTTACATTTAACTCGATATTTAAAAATAAAAAATGTCTGAATCAACGACTCAATCATATCTGAATAATAATTTGTTTATCGTAATATACAATAAATGGCGTATACTATATTCGGAATCTAGAAGTTATAGAATTTTTGAAAGATACTGGATTTACGTGTATTCATTGTGCTCCTTATATGAATTTGGTTTTCTATTTGCTATCAAATATTAAATCACAAATGAAGCATCGAATTAAACATATACTGTATGCAAATTTTCAGACAAAATTCATAAAAAACTTTATTTTAATTGGTATAAAATGTCTTAAATGTTAATCGTTTAGAGCAAAAAATTATATTTTTCCAATTATTTAATTTAAAATGATTTTGCATTTTCAAAACTAAAAATTTTGCTAAACATAATGAATCGTAAAATGTTTATATAAAATAATCAATGTATATATTAAATATGATTATGATTCAAATTACGTAAAGCACGATACTATTAGTTAATTTTTTGATTATAAATTATAATATATTATAGTTTTATTACTGAATTAGTTGTTAAAATTATAGTGTCAATGATAGCTCATTAATAATTATATGTGACACTAATCTAAAATTTATGAGTTTAATCTGTTTTTAGTGTTTAACGAAAATGAGTCGAAATTCACTGTTAACAATAATTTACAGGTTTTAAGCCAACAAAAGTAACTCATGAGATTAACAGTAATGGTGAACAATACTTAGAAACTGAAATGATATAAACTATATATAGAATAGTATTATACTGTACGGTATTCCGTATGTGTTTATGTTTGACCGTCAAACTCACTTTCACTTTCGAAATGATTTCTTCAAACGCTGGTCTCTGTCGACAACAACTCTCTGCTTTAAAATTTAAGTATCTCTTTTGGGAACGAAGACTTACCTTTAATTAGTTATACTTTATGGAGTTTTAGTGTTTAGCGCAATGGTTATCAACTTGAAAGTATCAGTTCGTTTAAAACGGTTTAAACTCCGCTTTTCGCGACATTTTAAACAGTTTACCGAATCTTTCATCGCTATTGCAACCTATTATTTCAATAATTTTATCGAATTCAAAACCAACTTTTGACAAATTAAATTGAAATACATTTTACTTAACAAAAATTGCATTTCGTATCGCAATCGATAAGTAAAGTTTAAATTTTATTTTGAACGACTTTAGGCTAAAATTTTAATGATTGAAAGCAAATTTTTAATTTGATAATACACTATGCGTTAAAATAAATAAGAAAAAAGAATTTAAGATTGTATCGAATGCCAGAATCAAAGCTCATTCGCAAAATGTGTGCCAAACAGGGTTTCCCAAGTCTGGTCTAGGGAGGGCTCCTTTCTGATTTTTTCTCTTCGGATTTAAACGACAATTTTTTCAATTTTGACCAAAAATGTATTAAAATTTTCTATTTATTGCGTCCTTGAACTTTCTATATTTTGGGGAGGGGGTATACGGGGGCTCCCTCTTGGGAAACCCTGGTGCCAAGTGAACAAAACGTTGTAAAGTGTATTAATTAATATAATTGTTTTGCACTGTTTTGAAGATTAATTTTAGTGATTAATCTTATTATATCAACATTATTATATTAACATTTACAGTACATCAGAATGTAGTTCAAAATAACAAGTTACAGTTAATTTATTAAAAGTGTGCCATAATATAAAACATTGTAAATTTACAAAATTAGTGCAATAAATCGTGTCTCACTTTTCTTAGCCATAGACAAAGAGGATTCGGTTAAAAAAGTTAACTTTATTGAGACTCTGGATGAGATAACGCTCTAATTTCCTTATTTTACCCTATTTTTATGCCCTGTTTTATCCTATTAGTAAATTATTTTACAATCGCAGGTAACTTAAGTGAGAATTTTAAAAATTAACAAAACTAATTAATAGAATTGTTGTGAATTCCATAAATTGTTGTTCCAATTTGAAAAGAAAATATTAAATAAAGAGTAGAGTCACAACTGATTGATTGAGAGATTGATAAATCAGACGTAAATGCAAAAAAGTTTTTCAATGAATATATAAAAAAATCTATATTTTTATGCATAGACTAGAAAAAAGATTTAATAAATGGTGTAATAAAACCGAAAAAATAAGAGAAATCGATATTTAGTTCATTTTAATAAAGATAAATGTAATAACATTATGTGAAAGACAGGCAAACAACCAGAAAAACATGAAAATACATTATTATTCGTTTATATCGTGGATATACATATATTGCTCGAAAATAATCGAATAAAAAGCATTTAAATTTGGAAACAAGTACTAGAATTAGTACTCATTTGTTGGGGTTTTTATTGAAAAAACTTTTTTGAAGTTAAACATCAAAAATATAAAAACGTTACCAAAGATAAGACAAAAAGAGGTCAACATAGAGAAGTGATTTGTGTTGTGTTGTAGAATCGGTGATTTGTCAGTGTGTTTGCGGTGACATTAGCTGACATTAAGAGCCATTAGAGTAATGCAGTCTCTATTCGGATCGTTGGCCACTGGATGTAAAGTGCAGACTAACTCCTATTTTCTCCCTTTTGGTTCTGCTAAAAGGCGGTTCTGTAAACCTCGGTGAAGACCAACTTATTTAATCATCTTATCTTGACCTCAAAAGCATTAGATTACTGATTCAATTGGGAGTAATGAATAAATACGAACAAAACGGGCGGAAAGGGTAAAAAGGAAAGCAATGTATAAATCATCGCTGCAATTGTCATTACAAAATGAAATTCTGTATTCTCTCCAAACTATTCTCAACTAACCATTCGAAGAGAAACTGCAAATTCAATTTACTGCGTTTATTGTAACGCATACTGAATTAAACTATACTAAAGTTAGGGTAACCATAAAAAGAGAGAACAGAAAAACTGAATCAAATCTTGTATATATTGAATGGTTGACAATAGAATGACAGCATATACTGTTTGTACGGTACTGTATGTATAAGTCTTGCATATACTGTATGCGGTATGCAGTATTGGTAGTTAGTGTTAACTGTTAGTGAATAAGTTAAATAGTTAAATATGATATGTGAGCATAACGTTACAAAACTTCACACCTATTTGTGTCGTGTTAGCAAGTTTTAGTTAACATTTTTTGACCTCAATCATTGACGCGAATCGCTCTTTGCATTTCACTAAGTTTAAAGTTGACTCCAACTCTATTATATTACGCTTCTACTATTGTCCCATTTTGGACATATTAACTTCTTCAGTATGTATTTGTGGCCATTTTTAACAATACACTCCCAGTTAGAGTTTCTCTTTATTAAGTTCGCTAAAAGGCAGTTAACATAATAGGTGATCATTGATCCGCTTGGATAATCTGTAACGAACAATGAGTTTAGCAAACTTGCATTCACAGATGTGTTTTTGCGAATTTGCGACACAACTCAGCACCAAAAACCATACATTGTTAGCTTTTCTCCTAATTCTGCGATAAGACTCTATACTGTATATTCTGTAAAAAGATGCTGATTTTGGTGCAATGCTTTGTTTATATTTGAGATATATGTTCAATAAGTTAGAAGTGGCGCACAGTGTTGTAACTAATTGGATATAATCCTCTCAAACGATGGATTGCATACAATTAGAGAGAGATCAACATTGGCTGTATTGCGCTATACTATACGCTGCCATGAAAATGCAGTTAAGAAATGCAAAAAAGAGAGACATCAGCAGCACTGATAGTGCCATTCCAGATGTTTTAACCATCAAGAAATTTTCTAAAGAATGAATGTTTGTGCAAATAGGAACAGAAGCAAATGCTGAAAGCTGTTAACAGCTTACAGTAAAGCAGGTGTTATGCCAATGAACATATTAAAAGTTAAATAGTACCACAAATGTGTCCATTCATGTGCAGTCAAATTGCCGCATACTCTTTATTCTCTCTTTATTTTATATTCACTAATCTATTCGTCTATAATTAACCATACGTACCATTATTTACAAGATTAAAGTTATTTTATTATTCTAAGAATCGAAAGTTTTCAGCAATTCATTTATCTTTAGTTATTATTGTAACATTATTTGGCAAACTTGTAATCAGCTCATGACTAACACTCAGATTTACAGATTTGTCAACATATCTATTATTTTAGAATCGGCTTTATTTTAAAGCATATAAACGTCCATCAATTATACAATATTTTTCAGATTATTATTGTTGATCCAAATTTATATTATTTCGATATTATTGTGTAAAATTTAAGTTTTATTTTATGATGCCTAATATGCATATATGATATTTTATATTCATAAGAATCAAATGTTTAACTTCAGTGAATTATATAACTGACTGATAAGGTTAATTGTAGGATTAATAATTATTGTGTTATTTTTGCCGATTTTACCTTTTAGAAAATTCAAACCTAATCTATAAGAAACACAAAAATAATCGACTCGGAAAACATTTAAAAAACAATTTTTTATCTGAAATGTTTGCTGCAGGTTCGGAACAAAATAAAATATTTAATATAAGCAAATATTTTATTTAATATTACATTAAATATAGATCGATTTTTCTAGCACAATAATCAAAAAAAGCTCAGGTGAGCTTAAGTTATCTTGCTCTTAGACATCAATAGTTTTAATCTCAGCTCAGCTCAAGCTATAAGCTCAACGTTAACTAAAATATGCTCAAAGCTAGTAGCTCTGGGTATTGGACTTATTAGCCAATTATCATACAAAATTTGACAGCTACAGTATTATGTGATTAAATTCTTTCTATAAAATTTTTTAATATATTTGAATATATGTACATACTTACCTGTATTTCATAAATCATGTATTGTTTAAGCTTAATTTATTCGTGTAATTGTATTACTATAAGTTTATTAATTATATATATTTTGATAAACATTTTAAAGTTTTATAAATTTTTATAAGCTTAATGTTCAAGCTCAAGCTCAAGCTCAAGCTCAGTTTTAAAATGTTTTAGAAGCTAAATGCACCCAATTTTTTAAGCTTAAGCTTAACCAGTTCAAGCTCAAATTTAAAATAAATGAGCTTATTTTCATTATTGGTATGCACTATTCTTCTAGAAAGTAAGCTCTCTATGAATTTGTCTTTTAAATTTTTAAAAGGAAATTTCACATTTTTATTTTTATTAAGAGATATTTGGTTTTATATTAATAAATAAAAACTGATTATTTTTATGTTAATAATTGGATTCTATGATCAAAATTCTGTAATATTTTTTCATTAAAATTAAGTTAATTTTCATGTTTCTTTAAATATATATTCACAGTAAATCAAAGAGAGCTCATTATAAATGTTCATTCTTGTTATATTTTAAATTAAGTAACTTAAATACTAACAAATGAATTTGAATTTCAGTAATATTGGTACAGTACTTCGATTTAGATAATTCCTAAAACAATTTATTATACTCTGTTTATTGCAATATTTCAGTTTTCTATTATTTTTAATTTGGAATTTTTGGTACTAATGCTAAAACTAAAAATTATGCATAAAAATCAAATTTGTATTTTAAAAAATCAACATTTAATATTGACTTCATTTATTCATTTATGCTCGTTTTAAGCATCGAAATTGGTATTCGAAGTTTGTTGCAATTATTTGGCAAAAGAAGGCGCTTTAACTTTACGTTAAGCGCCTCAAGTTTAAGAAGTTATTTCGGTTGTTATTCAATCTCTGTTTCAGAACATATCTTTTACTTATACATTATTGTATTTTGATAAATTTATTTAAAATACTTTTTCATAAATAATCGCGAAAATTATACTTAGAGTACAAATGTGTGATTTGTTTTATTATTTTTAAAGTGTTCTCTTTAAAGTAAAAAATTTAAGCTAATTTTTTTAAAAAAAGTTAATTAATTAAAACACAGAATTTTTTTGTGATGACAACAGATTAATTGAAATATATTTTATAAGATTAAACATAAGCAAAAAACTTTTAACGATCCGTTATTCTAGTGTGACAGTAGTTACTGTTAAGTGGTTGTGACAAAATAAATGTGTTGCTCAACACTTAACGATTATTAAATATACAAAAATAAATTCAATTATCAAACAGCTATATATATTCACCTAATTTTAAGCGAACCGTTTTTCGAGTATCACTTTTTGTCGTCTCCCACTGTTTTGCTAACTTGATTAGTATTTCATTTACTTCTCTCTCTCTCTCTCTCTCTCTCTCTCTCTCTCTCTCTCTCTCTCTCTCTCTCTCTCTCTCTCGCATTGATTCCCTCTCTTTGTCAGTCAGTCACTCACACACAGTTCACAGTTGAAAACAGCGTCAAACAGTCAAAAATAATCTGATTCACTTCACATTTTAAACTCTTTGTGAAGGAAAATAAGTTGATATAATGCTTCGGAAATACTCGACACTATTTTAAAGTCGCTTTTATCTCGAAAGCAATCAATATAAAGTGATATATATATATATATATATATATATATTGTATTTATGCACCTCTAACTAGTAAGCAGTTATAATAATAATCATACATATACTGAACATAGTTATAGCTAACTATAACTCAACTCAACTCACTATAACTCTAAGTCGAGATTATAGAAATCAAGAGAATGGAGCATTGAATATCATATTTTGAAGCATACTTAATAAGAATGTGTTGTTCAAACGCATTTTTCTTCATTTTTTGAGTGGATTTTAACTATGATAATATTTATCTATGCGTTGTTCACACACTTTACATATGTAACTAAGTTGCGACATAACAATACCTGTTACACACAATATTTGACACTGATCTTAATCTGTTTTCGAGAGCCATATATCTCTTCGCCATCTGTCAAACTTTTGGTACGAGTTTTTTCTGAAACTATACTTGATATGAATTTGCGACAATCCATATATTTTTATTACAGTCAAATGCGAAACTAAGTCAAAGTTTTTCATAACTCTTTCAAAATTTTTGCACATGTGTTCACTTTTTACA
>JAQGAW010001277.1:0-20279 GCA_034698025.1 Phthiracarus crinitus | reverse complement strand
AATTTACAATTATTTCTTCATAAAACAACGGAATATTCCATAATATTTTTAATTTTTTTACAACTTTTTAATTATTTTTCTGATTATTTTGCTTTTCAACATAATTTATTTTTCATTTTTATCGATTTTTATTGCGTTTAAACAATGAGTTTTTGAAGATAGGAGTCTTTTTGACTGAAAAAGGCATTTCTCTATGTTAATAAAGGTATTTTCGTTTGGGGTCAGAGTAGGGTGTGTCGGACAGACGGACAGACAGACGGACAGGGTCAAATCCATATATCTAACAATTTTGTAGTCAGATAAAAAAATCGAAAATATTGAAATATTTTTTTGTTAATCTCCGTGTTTTAACCGATAATTAGAATTTATGCCCGCCTTCAGCAGGAAAATTTGATGTGAAATTTAAATATAAACAATATAATATAATAAAAATAGGACGAAAGAAACAATTTGAAAAAACACGACACTTACGAACATCAACCTCTATTTCATAAACCCAACTACAAAACAGTAAAACTTCTCGACCAAATCTCACAAAAACGCCATTCAACAGGACGCAATCCCGACTCACCAGGACCCAAAAACCTACCAACCAGGATCGCAACCAGAAAAAACTGGACTCTAATTTGACCAAACCATAAAAAAAATCCGACCAACCAACAAATCCGACACTAAACCATACCCCAACTCGACCATATTGGAAAACCAAATAAAATAATAACTTAAAAATATATTTTAAAGAACTCTAACTTTTTCAATTTTAAACCGAACATTTCTGAACACAAATAAAACATTTCCCAACAAAACCTGAGCAATTTTTCCACTTAATAATTCAGCCTTACCAAGTCTCAACACAGCCATATTCCATTCAACCCTAGCCGGAATCAAACCCCATCCTTCCAAAACCCAAACTCAACCACCCTCACCCGCAGAACAAAATGACCCTCCCGAACACCAACCCCGATAGATTAAATATTATTATATTTAAAAATTATCATAAATTATATATCGAAACAAGTGTTTACCTATATTTTAAAATTGATAAAAAATTATTGTTTAAGATTTTAAATTCTATGTTTTCGTGAATTATTATAATTCCAATATCATTTTGAACATTGGACTTTATAGATGTATTTAAGACAAATTTTATTTAACGAATACAAATAACCTTTTTTTTTATTTTTATGATTAGAATCTTATTTATTAAATGCTAAACCTTAGCATATAAACGATAGTTTTAAAAGCATTCATTAGAACATTATATTTTATGCATAATTATTACGTTTCCCAATAAATGTTTAACGCTTTATTTCTTCAATTTCAATGCAAGTTAAATCTTCTTTTATGCTATTTAAATAACTATATTTTATTCATTGAATAAATAATAACTTTTACTTTAATCTACTTAAGCTACATTTAAGAAGTAAACTGTTTTCAACGTTTTATAACTGATGATTAAAAAATTATTAAGGATTAAATTCCATTTAAAATAATTTTTTAAAATTTATCTGATTGTAAAACAACAACATATTAATAATAAAAGACTTCAAAGATGAATTTTTTAAAATTTAGTCTTTAAAAACATTAGTTTTTATATCCTTTACAATAAATTATCATAATTAAAATGCGAAATGAAACTTAAAAAGTTAAAAATCAGGAAAATTAACAAATAGTTTTAATGTTAAAAATATGCTTTAAAAATTGAAATTTATATTTCTAAAATTTTTATAATTAATTTCAATACTATTATATAAAGCTAAAGACAAACGATACAAATGGATTTTAAAATACCAGAAATTCAAATAAAATAAGATTTAAAGCCAAATAAATTTTACGAACAAATTATAATTGAAGTCGAAAAATAGCTTTCAGACATTAGTAATACAAAATTTATTGATAGCTTGAATTTGATTGGCGCAACAAATTATTTCTATGATAATTATCAGAATTTTGATAAGTTATTACGGGGAATAAAATATACTGTCCTAATCTTTTCAATAGAGGATGAATTTTCAATTAAAATTCCACGCGGATTTAATTATTTTGTCGATTTCTGTAAAGGCATTGACAATATTGATGGACATAAATATTACCTATACGTTACATTTATACAAGTAATGGAAGAGTTTCGTAAATTAATGGATGACAAACTATATAAGAAGTTTATTGATGAAACAGCAAAATTATTCCAAGCAATGAAATCTGTTTCAGAAATCAATTCAAAACGTATGACACTTTCGATTGAAGATTATCTGGTTTTAAGAATGATAGATGTCGGGGCTAATAGTATGATACCGTTAACATTGTATCTGTTTGATATAAACATGAATATTCTCGAACATAAAATAGTTAAACAATTTAATGAATTATATAAACTTCACATATTATTAACCAACGATTTGTATTCTTTCAATAAAGAATATAAAGATAATGAATTCTATATATATGTTTGTTTCGAATGTTTATGTTTATGTATTGAGCGTTGAAAACAAAATAGGTTTACAAGAATCCGTTGAACGTGTCGTAAAACAGATCGAAAGCACGGCAACAGAAATGAATCGTTTGAAACAAGAAATAACTGCCAATTATAGCGAACATTTAATACTCTTTAGTTATTTCGATGCGAAGATATTGGTTTGCGATGGAAATATTTATTGGAGTAAATTATGCAAACGATATAATTTTAGTTAAATTGAGATTTGAACGAAAATTTAAGATAATATATTTTTGTTTGCAAAACTTATTCTTTGTTAATGTTACAAATATTGGTCAATGTTGATTATATTTTATATACTTTTTAATGAAATCTATTACGTTAATAATAGATATGCGAAAACAAAGATTTTGGATAGATTAATAGAATGTTTTATCTGGCATTGCAGAAGCAGATATATGGATTTTTTATTGTATGTCTGTCTGTGGACTTTTTATACTTATTTAGGGATTTCTTTTTTTATTCATTAAAGTATTTTCCGTTTATTTATATTTATTAAAGGATTTTTTGGTGTTTATTGATAATAACAATGACTATATATATTTCAAAATAATTCTTTTATTATCTATTATTTTCAATGTTTAATAAGCA
This sequence comes from Phthiracarus crinitus, assembly GCA_034698025.1. Lineage (NCBI taxonomy): Eukaryota > Metazoa > Arthropoda > Arachnida > Sarcoptiformes > Phthiracaridae > Phthiracarus > Phthiracarus crinitus. The sequence goes on along the minus strand of JAQGAW010001277.1, from coordinate 17,194 downwards.
AAATTCAAAACTAAATATCGTAACAAATATCGCGAGGTAACGAATCTCTTAAATCTTAAATTTAATAGTTAAAAAATATTATATTGAAATATAAAAAATTAGTTCGTCATACCTTATATTTTGTAAATTAGATTTAAAAATTATTTCGATAATTAAGTATATTTTTATTTTCTATTGCGGAAAATACAATTTAAAACACAAAAAATATTAGAATTATTTTAGGAAAATTAATTCATGCCATCAAAAAAAATTTTTTTATTATATGTAGTTTTATTTTATTAATTAATTTATAACTTAAAACGTGTTTCATACTAAAATCTTAAGCAATCAATAAAGTTTATTTCATTTATAAAACACATCTACATTTTTAGCTTTGAATGATTGAACGATTATATTTGTTAATCACTTGCGAACTGCTATATATTTTTTGTTAAATATATAGCTTTGACCCAAATATATATTTTTTATAACAATAAAAACATTTTCCGTGAATATTATAGAACACAATACTGGCGTTATTAATCAATTAAATTTTATAGTTAATAGATAAATTGGCAGAAGATATTTAATTAAATAAAAATTTTAAACACTTGTAAACTGTTTGAAATCAATAACAAGGTAAAGAGGATAAATTTTATAGATTAAATGAAATATAATTTCTTATATTTTTTAAAGTGTTATGACCATTATTATCATTAGTGTTTCGTGAAACACAATTTAGAATTAATGGTCAAATGAATTGTTAAATAAATGAGTGCACAAAATGGTTGCACTAAACCAATGTTTTATTTGAATATAAAACTAATAATAATAAGAAGAATTTGAGTGTGACTTTAATGTTAACTCGAAAGAGTCTGATCAACAACTGAAACGTATATAATACGTTATATCATAAAATAAAATTCGAATTTTTGAACTATTTTTATACATAACATGCGATATTATAATTGAAATATTAGTCGATTTCATACGCATATTTAAAAAGATTAGTCAATGTGACTAACAGTCACATCAAAAGCATTATTTAAATATATAATTTTAAACTTTGAAACTCTAATTTTTATTGAGTTATTATTAAAATGAAAGATTGTATTAAAATAAATTTAAAAAGGCTTATATGTAACTTGTTTTGAGTAATAAATTAAATAAATGATTTATTGAAATTAATGTTTTATTCATCAAAGTTACTAATGGATATCAAAATACACGAAATTCAAATAAAAGCCAAATAAATATTTTAAATAATTATATTTTTTTATAAATTACAAATTATGAGTGGATATGCGAAAAAAATCATTTAGTTAGAACAATATATTTTTTATCTGACAGCAGAAGCAGATACTGTATATGGATTTGCTATTTAAGTCTGTCCATGGACTCTATATTTATTAAGGTATTTCTTTCTTACTTTCTTTGATTCTGATTTCTTTTCGTTTGGACTGATCGGTATAGTTAACTAGTCGCCAGGACAGCAGGGGTACGGCAACTGTGGAACCACTCACTTGGAACCTTTACAATACATCGATATAATCAAACAAAAATATTACTTACATACTAGAAAATTTGCGTCCACTATCGTGAAAAAAAGGAATACCTCATATAGAAATACCGAGTATATCAATAATTAGTAAACAATATCGCATTTAAATTATTCCGAAATAGTTTTAATAGTTAGTATATTTTGTTAAGAATTTGATATATATTCAAAGTTTTAACTAAATAATTGATAATATGGAGTACCCTAATTTCCCAACGATAGCCCGCGGGCTATACAATGAAAAAAGTGATTTTTATTAAAAATTTGCATGTTCGGGCTATCAACGGAGTATATTTTATTGATTTGAAATGTAACACAAAACATTTTTAAAATCCTTCAAACTCGCCATCATCTGAAATAATGTTGAATTAGTCAATATTATCCAAAAATTTTGATCTAAATCTTCCTCATCTGTACCTTGAGTATCGCTTGTAGCCTGATCATTACTTTCTTTTTTATCTGACTTGACAGATTTATGGATTTGGGATTCTCTGTCCACCTGTCTGTCCGTTAGTAGACACACAAGCTCGACCAAAGTAATCAGCACGTATTTTAAATATTTAACACACAAATAAAATGTTTTTAAGCTGTCAAGTCAGTGTAGTGTATTCGACTTTGTAGTAGTAGTCGGTAGATGTAGGTTCACGACCGAAGTGTGCAGCGAAGGAGTTGACCACTGATGAGGAGGAATACTAAGAACCACGAGACCACGAGACCACAACCTTACCACTGTTCACGTAAGTGAAAACTATGCTTAAGCATAGGCATTGAAATAGCAGTAAAAATAAGCTCGCATTGAGAATACAAAACACTTTTTAATTAAATTATATTATGTAAGAATTAATAAAGTGAATGTGAAAAGTAAACAATCATTATTGTAAGCACATTGAAAATTAAACATTGGCTCCCAGTCTTTCACGTTGCCAAATTAACGCATTCCATCCTTTAAGATCCGCACGAATCGTTCAGCTTCGCCATTAGAAGCAGGATGATATGGTTCTATTAATCGATGGTGAATACCACGATCCGAAGCGAAAGCTGAAAATTCATTTGACGAGAACTGTGGCCCGTTATCGCTCACTAGATCTTCAGGAAGACCATAACGAGAGAAAATTGAAAGTAGAGATCGAATGTCCTGTTCTGAGTTTGGCATCGATGCGTAGTACGCAACTTCAATCCATTTTGAATAATCGTCGACGACGACTAACCAAATCTTTCTATAAAATGGTCCGCAAAGATCAATATGGATAAGCTTCCACGGACGTTCTGTATATGCCCACGGATGAACAGTTGCTTTAGGAGGCGACGACTGGACTTCGGCATACGTGGAGCATGCCTTACCCAATTCCTCCACCGCAGCATCAATGTTGGGCCACCAGACATAGTTACGAGCGATAGATTTCATCCGTACAATACCAGAATGGCATTCCTGAAGAGATTTCAAAATACGTGATCGAAGAGAAAATGGAACGACCAATCAAAGACCCATCAGTATACACCCATCGTTATATGTCAGCATATTCCGATGGACGTAATAAGGCTTTAATTTTTTATTGTGACACTTGTCGTATGGCCATCCGGACTGTATGTGTCTGATGACTTCGAACAGATCCTTGTCCTTTTTCGTAGTTTCATGTACCTGTGTGTATGTAACAGGCCACGACTCGAGTTCTTCGATATATGAAATCGTTGAAGGAATATCCAATAATTCATTTGGAAGGCATGGATCGCTTGTAACCGGTAGTGGATAGCGAGACAAGTAGTCACAATTCGCATGTTGTTTCGTTGGTCTGAAGGAAAAAGAAAAATCGTATGCCTGGAGAATTGTTGCCCATCGATGAAGCCTAGAAGCTGAGACAGACATGATATGTCCTTTTGGTCTTAATACCATAAATAGTGGTTTATGATCCGTGACCAGTTCGTAATGTCGACCAAATAGATACTCATGGAATTTCTTTACACCATAAATAATTGCCAGGGCTTCTCGATCGATCTGCGAATAGTTCTTCTCTGCCGTTGATAAGGTTTTCGACGCATAAGCAATTGGTTTAATATCCTTATTTTGAAAACGATGACTTAGAACTGCACCGATTCCATAACCAGATGCGTCACACTCCAGTATTAACGGTAGACTAGAATCAAAATTTATGAGAAGCGAAGATGAAGTTATGCATGTCTTTAATTGGTCGAAAGCTTTTTCTTGTTTTTGGAGTCCATTTCCAATCGATTTTATCCTTCAGTAACTCGTAGAGTGGGCACGCAATCGAAGACATGTTAGGAATGAATTTGCCGTAATAGTTAACAAGTCCAAGAAAGCTTCGGATATCCTTATCATCCTTAGGTTTTGTTGACTTTAAAATTGCGTCCACTTTAGAAGATAAAGGACGGATACAATTGGCGTCAATGATGTGCCCCAAGTATTAAATTGAAGAATGCGAAATGATGCACTTTTCCTTCTTTAAATTTATGCCCTGATCACGTAAAGTTTTCAGTAAGGCATGAAGATTGCGATCGTGTTCTGTTTGACTACGACCACCGATGAAAATATCGTAAAGGAAGATCGAAACTCCCTCCAATCCTTTCGTCGCTTCTTCTATGACGAATTGGATTAAGCCAGGAGCGATACTAACGCCGAAAGGAACACTATTGTATCGAAAAAATCCTTTGTGAGTGTTGATGACGACCAGTTCTTTCCAACTTTAAGATACGCATCCTTAATGTCAAGTTTCGAAAAGACTTTGAAGTTTTCGAGTTTCGAGAATAAGTCTTCGTTCGACGGTAACGGATACCAATCCGTTTGAATAGAAGGATTAAGTGTTAAGGAAAAATCACCGCAGATAAGCACAGAACCGTCAGGCTTTAACACTGGAACTACTGGGGCTGCCCAATCAGACTTAAGAATCTTAGTAATAACTCCCAACTTTTCTAAGCGGTCAAAATCCACTTCGATTTTGGACATTAGAGCGTATGGGACTGGACGAGATTTAAAAAAACGAGGAGTTACGCCGTAGCGTAATTTGAATGTAGCCTTAATAACGGTAATACATCCCAACTCGGATGAGAAGAGTACCGGATACTGCACGCATATGTCTTTTATTGAAATTGAATTATAAAAACATAAACCTTTGACCAAACGCTTTGAGATAACATTCCAGTCGAGAGGAAACTTCGCCAACATATCACCTCCAAGTAGAACAGGTAAGGCTTTGGACTTGACCACTAACAGCGAAGCATTAGCTGTTGTATTATTGATCTTTACCGATGTATTGAACGTTCCAACAACATTCAGGAGTTGCTGGCTATATGTTCGAAGTACTATCGATGACTTTTAAATAGTTGGACTGCCGACGGACTTCCAATGATCCAAACCAATAATATAATGAGTGGCTCCTGTATCCAACTACATGTTAAGGACATGAAAGTTGATAGCCACAGGAATAATTATTGCTTCTGTTGTGGAGTAATTGGCTGTATGTAATATCGTTCCAACAGATATAGAATTCGTGCTTCCTTTTGTAGTAGTAGAAGTACTCGATGAGGACTTGCCACGTTTGCATACTTTAGACAGGTCTCCCTTCTTCTTGCAGTTGTTGCAGATGGTACTAATGTGTCTGAATTTCGGAGCCCAGTGAACCTTCGCACTACAACGAAGGCATTGACCGGATGTTGAATAAGTAGAAGGTTTGGTGTTCTGCGGTAACGCAGCGCGCCGAACGTTCCATCCATTCCTCTAATTCGTTTTGGGTTTATTCATCATTTGAATTGAACCACGAGAAGATGAAGGACTTTTAAGGCTGAAGACTTCTTTATCCGCCACTTCCAGTTGCGTCGAATGATGAATGGCTTTGTCAAATGTTAGGCCAACTTCCGTCAGTAAACGCCTTTTTATGGAATCGCTCCGAATCCCAGCAACGAATTGGTCCCGTAACGCTTGCGGTTGGTAACCGCCAAAGATAAACTTGATTGACATCTTCTTGAGTTACGCCACGAAATCGCTGATTGCTTCGCTATCCTTTTTCCTTCGCGACTAGAAAGGTTGGCGTTCCGCAACTTCCAACGATGGCGGCTCGAAAAGGTCTTTGAGAATGTTGTCCAATTCGTCGAACGTCTTCTTCCTTGGATCCACGGCGTACATAAATTGACCAAAAGGTCGAACATCGCATCACCCATCCATGCCATGAAGATGTTGACACGAGCAGCGTCTTTGATGCCATTGGTCAAGAAGTAATACTCAAGCCGCATGACGTAAATTGAAAATCGGCACTTTTAGGATCAAAATCTCAAATCGATCCATGCATTGCGGCCAAAGGTGTATGAATAATAGTAGTTCTGAAGAAGTTGAAGAATCCGAATCCGTTGAAGTGTTCTTAGAAGTGGACATCAAAAGAATCTCCGCTGACTTCGTTTACCGTACTGCGCCAAGAAATTGTAGTGTATTCGACTTAGTAGTAGTAGTCGGTAGATGTAGGTTCACGACCGAAGTGTGCAGCGAAGGAGTTGACCACTGATGAGGAAGAATACTAAGAACCACGAGACCACAACCTTACCACTGTTCACGTAAGTGAAAACTATGCTTAAGCATAGGCAGTGAATTAGCAGTAAAAATAATACGCATTGAGAATACAAAACACTTTTTAATTAAAGTATATTATGTAAGCATTAATACAGTGAATGTGTAAAGTAAACAATCATTGTAAGCACATTGAAAGTTAAGAATTGAGTGACACGTGTAATACGTTAATACAAGTAAGCATTGCAGTGACTAATTTGTAATACAGTAATAAGTTATAATTGGAAAGTAATTGTGAGTCACTGTACTTCTAGTAAAAACTAGAAGTACAGTCAAAATATGATGCGTTACAGTTTATAGTGATGTGACTGAAGTTCACATACATTACAGTCAGATATTAGGACCGTATCGATCTTATTTTGTCATACTTTATGCAATCAAAAAATAATTAAAGTGCGGACTAAACATGGTGTGCGGGCTATACAAGAAATAAAGTTACTTTTTGTGAAATTTGTTGGGTGTAGAGATAGAAATTGCGACTCCAACTCCATCGGAAGGATTGGAGTTGAGAAAATGGGCTTAAAATTAGTGGAGTTGGAGTCAATTTTTCAAATTTAATTGGGAATGGAGAGGAGTTGGAATAAGTTTTATATGTTATTGGTTGGAGTTGGTTGGAGTTTTAAATATTTTCATTGGAGTTGGATGAAGAAGATAGCTGTGGAATGGAAATTTTATTTTCCACTTAAATATTTTCCATAAAATATTGCACAGTTATTGTGTCATTTTGTACATTAATAATGTTTTACATTTATAATAATACACAAACAAAAAATTAGTATTGGAGTTGGAATGGAGTTGGAATGAGGCTCTTGTGGAGCTAATTGGAGTTGGAGTAAAAAATTAAATTTTGAGTGGAGTTGGATTGGAGTTGGAGTCAGTTTTATAATTTTTGTTGGAGTTGCTGTGGAGTTGGTGGGAATTCTTAATGGAGTTGGTTGGAGTTGGAGCAAATATTTTTGTCAATTTCTATCTCTAGTATGAATTTAAACACAATAAATACACCCAAAATGGGTAAAATTTTCTTTGAGAAAAAAGTATGAAATTCTTTAGAAATTATTTGACTATTTCTACCAATTTCTCTGAGAAATTTAACAAAATTCTTTGAATTATTTTTCTTTAGCCATTCTTTGAGCATAATGTTTGTTTTAAATCAAGAAGTCATTTACATAAATAATTAATAGATAACTACATTTTAATGCGAATGTTTTTAAAATGCTAAATAGCAAAATATAAACATTAAAATTTTTCTTTGAGAAAAGTTTAAAATATTAGCTTCTTTTCTGATAGAATAATTTGAATAGACTTTCTTTAATCAAAGAATATTTTATCCCTTGAATACATAATAACCAGAGTGTGATGTAAAGATAAAATGTAGGTTAGCTTAATTTTTAAAATTACCAAAAATTAAAATTTTTATAACCAAATAACAACTAAATTTGATCATTCGTTATTGACAAAAAATCACATCTGATAATAACTTAATTTAAATTAATTAGTTTAAGTAATTTTATTTTAATATTTATTTGGAGCTTTAGGTTTAACTTATGCTTTTTAGCTCACTTTAACTAAAGGAGCTATTGGATTTGACATGTCTGTCCGTGGACCGGTCTCAATATTTATTAAGGGATATTTTCTCTATATTAATAAAGGGATTTTATTTATAAATAGACTCCTATATTAATAAAATTAGACTCCTATCTTCTAAAAATCATTGTTGAAAAGACTCCTATCTGGCTTAATTTGGGCTAAAAATGGCTTTAAAATGGCCAAAAATGGATAAAAATGATCTAAATATGGGCTTAAAATAGGACAAGAATGCGTTTTAAAAAGCTAAAAATGGACTTAAAATGGGCTAAAAATGAGTTTTAAAAGTGTAAAAATTGATTATATGGTTGTTAAAAAGGCTTTAAAATAATCAAAAAATAGCGTTAAAATATATTAAATTATGCTAAAAATATTATAGAATAGGATAATCTATTATTTAAAACAACATAATAAAAACTATTTCGAATTAAATCCATTTACACTCGTAACCATATTATCATATATAATACTTTTGAGTGTCCACTTAACAACAATTAACATGATGTTTACTCGACGAGTGCTAAACCACAACTGAATCAAAATTCTCAATACACTCATTGAAGTGCTATTTACAACAATATATTATAAAACAATAAATTTTTTTTATTTAAACAATATTTAGTAAAAGTACAAAATGCGTAAATAACAAAATATAATATAGTTGGACAACAATATAAACTAAAATAAAATGACAAAAAATATTTAATACACAAAAATTTGGTATATATTGTACTATTGAATTAACTTATAATATTAATATTATATAAAGTGAGCTCATTGTGTATCTAACAATTATACAACATATAGCCTTTACTGTTACCTTATGCTTATTATTGTATTACACGTTCTCTTATAAAGTATTCAATGCTTGAATTATAACGTTTTGCTTAACTGTATTCATTGCCTATGTTTAGCATTGAGTTCACTCTCGTGGACATTGTGGTCTAGTCATCGGTGGTATCTCGTGGTTCTTCAGAGTATTCTTCCTCAGCTGTAATCGTCGTTACTTACATACAGTTCCGACAACTACTGTCTCATACATTACAATAACTTGAAGTTATAAACCAATATCAAGGACTACTTATGGGCAACACATGCACACGGTATATATATATATGCTGTTTATTCTATTGGTTTCATTCAATAACGTCGTGCCGTTACTATGGTAACACAAGTTTTGAGTTCATAGTTAAAATTTAAACGCATTAATTTTATTTGTCGTAATATTGAAATCTAGGAGTTAATAAAAAGACTAAATTCATTTGATATATATTAAAATGTTAAGTTGCAGTATCTTTAAAAAATCTTTTTCACGCTCAGATAATTTATTGTGACACGAGATCCGTAATGCATAAAAAAATAAATATGAAGAATCTGAAGTCTCTGACAACACGCTGTTGATGAGGAAGATTCAGTCCGGTCTGTGGTGTATTGGGTTAACGTGTACACCTGAGCACTGACAGGTGTGGGTTCGAATCTACTAAGCGTCGTATTAACCTTCTCTCTCCCATTCATCTCACATCTCAGATAACAAACGCGATTGAGTGTTCGGCGGTGTCAACGTTTAACTGTGGCCGCAGCTCTTCTAGCGGTATTCCCTCGATTGGTTGAAAACCTTTTCTCATTGATAAGACAAATGGATTCCACCCTCCCCTGGCTCGGAACAGCATGAATCGGTAACGCACTAAAGTTTAAACAAACAGGCTTTGGGGGTAACAACAACATTAATAATAACAAGATTCTGGAGAAATGTCTGATGAGAAAGAGTCTATAGAAAAAGCGACTGTAAAAGGGACTAAAGATAAATCTTCTGGTGATGAGTCTGCACTGGAAATGTCAGTGAATGGTGAGGTTGAATTAAAAAGTTATGACACTTGGGATTCTTATGAATCCTTATTGTTATTTATTGTTAATCGCTGCTGAGGTGAATGTTGTTAAAATGATGAATCTAACTAATGAAGAGAATACAATAAATCCTGATTCTATTTCAATGTTAAGATCTGTAATCAAAGCTGCTTACGATAGGAAATCAGATTTATCTCAAAATTGTCAAAAAGATATTTTAAATAATATAAAAGCTAAGCAATTTTGAATAATAAATTAAATGGAGGATTAACTCTAATGAGGAGTTGTACACATAATTTTAATAATTAATTTTATTTTCACAATTTAATGTAATAAGTATTAAATTATAACTATAATATTGGATGTATTATGTATTATAAATATTTATAAAAAAATATCTAACTTAATTTTAAATAGTCACTTAATTAGTTATAAGTTTATTAATCATTTTTACTATTTATTAGTCAATTTTATTCAAAATTTTATAATAGTGCCATTTATCACTTTTTATGAGTGCGATCTCTTATTTTTAGTGGTATAAATTTGCATTAATTGCAGCTGTTTCCCAACACATCATTAAGGCTCGGAAAAATCGGTTTTGACCGAATAAGTTTTAATGGTATAAACTTCGGTTAAACTAGTTTTACACATTATATATGTTAAAATAATGAATTTAAAAAACAAATTTTTTAACCGAAAAAACCGATTTTAGGGTTTCTAACCGAAATAACCGAATATCAACATTTCTAACCGATTATCATAAAGTACGATGAAAAATCTATTGTTTTGAATAATCTACACATGTTTTGTTTATTATTATTGTGTGAGTTTTTAATTTAGTTAGTTTTAACTTGAAAAATGAGTGCAAATTCAAAATCAATCGATAATAAATTAAAAAGTGCCATTAAAAAAGATCAAAACTCGTTTAGAATTGATGGAAAAACTTTAATATGCGTAGTATGCAATGACAAAATAAATTACACAATACAACACATTGCAAGTCGGGTGAGTGAACACATTAATTCAAAAAAACATCAAAAATCAAAAGAAAAATCATCAGGAAAACAACTTTTGATTAAAGAATCTATTGATTTAAGTAAGAACAAAGATAAAGAAATCAATAAATTTTTTGCACAAATTACAAAAGGTTTAATTGAGTCTGACATTCCGCTTAGTAAATTAAGTAATCAAAGTTTTAGACAACTTTTAACTGATATCAGCGGTAAACAAATTCCCGACGAAAGTACACTAAGAAAGGGATATGTTAAGCCACTTTTCATCCAAAAAATAGAAAAAATTAGATCAATTGTAGGTGGAAACAAAGTTTACTTTATTATCGACGAAACCACTGATAAAGCTAAAATTTTGTGGTCAACATTTTAGTTGGTGTTTTAAATGGAAATAAATCAAAACCAATGTTACTTTCAACTACGTTTGTAGAATCTACAGATAATTGTACCATCAGTGCATCAATTACTAGTGCATGTCAAAGATTATGGCCAGAAAACATTCAGTATTCGAAAGTTCTATTAGTGGTAACAGATCAAGCGAGTTACATGATTAAAGCGTTTCGAAATTTAAAAGAAGGCTGTTTTAAAAATTTAAATCATGTAACTTGTCTAGCCCATGCCCTTCATCGAGTTTCGGAAACAATCAGAGAAGAAAATGACGAAATAAACTTATTTGTCTCATCGATGAAAAAAGTTTTATTAAAATCAAAACATCGGCAACAATTGTTTAAAATACAAACAGGTCTACCGCTATCTCCTAAACCTGTCATAACTAGATGGGGAACTTGGCTGGAATCGGTATTTTATTATGTCAACAATTTTGAGAAAATTAAATTTTTTATTATAAACCTTACCAGCGTATCCCAAGCCATTAACAAAGCTAAAAAATTATTAGATTCGAAAAATATTCACGAAAATTTGTTAAAGTTAGTTAATTATCGTTGCTTAGTCTCAACTATAAAAAACTTAGAAACAGAAAATCTTTCAATGAAGGATCAAATAAGTTTAATTATTAATTTAAAAGAACAATTAAAGAACCACAAAACAGCAATGAATAAATTGGAAAATTCATTACGAAAAAATCCTGATATTGAAAGTTTTACATCAGAGGAAAATTCATTCGAACACAAGTTTTTAACTCTTTACGCTCCATTGGTATCAGTCGAAGTTGAGCGCTCTTTTTCAGTTTATAAAAGTTTTTTACGTGAAAATAGACTAAGTTTTACACATGAAAATATCGAAATGTATAATATTATCAAAGATAACTCATTTATGTAATTTTTTAATCGACCGAAAAGTTTAACCGAAATTAGACTAAATTTCTAACCGATAACCGACCGAATTTTAACTTTTTTCTGACCGAAATTTCCGAGCCCTACTTATTAATAATGTAAATTCATTTAAATATTAAACCATATAAATGTGAATTTAAAGATTTTAAGAAAAGTTTTCGAAGAAATTCACAAATAAAATATTCTCTCATAAATAGTGAACAAAGATTATTTAAATGTGATTTTAAAGGATGTGATAAAAGTTTTAAACAAAAGAGTAACTTATCAGATCGTATAAATAGACATTTAAAGTTTAAAAATTTAAATGTAATAATAATAATTGTAAAATGAAATTTATATCAACGGTTGTATAAATTATGTTGCTTTAGATTAAGAATTTGCACAAATAGCTAAGTTTAGGTTAGGTTAAGTTATAATAGGTTTTTAGCTCACTTTGTAAAAGTCAGCTATTGGATTTGCAATGTCCGTCTGTCTGTAGACTCTATATTTATTAAGGGATTTTTTCTTTATGTATATTAAGGGATAGGAGTCTATTTTATTGAAGATAGGAGTCTTTTTTAAGTGATAAATGTTATAATATATTATAAAAATGAGCCGAAAATGCTAAAAATATGTCACAATATAGCTTTTAATTGTCTAAATATGACAAATAAAAAACATAAAATTGACTAAAATTTGGTTAAAATAATCAAAAATGGCTTTATAATCTATAAAATAATGATAAAAATATGATAAAAATGGATCATATATTGTTTAAAATAAAATCAGTAAAACTATTTCGAGTTACATCTGTAAAAACAAATCACACACGTAATTATATTCGCTTATATAATACTTATGTGTATTAGCTTAACAACAATTTATGTGATGTTGACTCGACGAAAGCTAAAACACAATATACATACATATAGATATACAGATATGTCAAATCCAAAAGCTCCTTTGGACAAAGTAAGCTAAAAATTCAAATGTAATTAATGTTATAAACATTATACGTATAGTACTCAACTTAATGACCATTATTTAATTCATTTAAACATTAAACAATTAAAAACGTGAATTTAAAGATTGTAATAGGCGTTGTCGAAAAATATAACACTTAAAAAAGCATACACACACATAGTGAACAAAAATTATTTAAATGTGATTTTAAAGAAAGCGAAAAAAGTTTTAAACAAAAAGATAACCTAAAAGTGCATAGAAATCGACATATCGGTTATAAAAGTTTTAAATGTAATTATAATGATTGTATCTTCTAGTGATTTAAATGTTCACATACGTTATAGACATACTCGAGAAATGCGATATAAGTGTGATTATAATGGATGTGACAAAATGTTTATTACATCAACTAAATTGAATGTTCATCGCATAATATAACATCTAAACATTTTTCCTAACTATGATATTGTTTTAGAAGGTTTAATTTATATAGTTTAAGTCGGTTTTTCTAATTTACTTAAACAGATTTACTTAAACAGAAACAATAAAAGTCAGCGAAATAATGCTAACGATAATTTGAATGTGAAGCATAAAAGGATTTAGATATAACAAGTGATACTGATTTCAGAATTTTCGTGGTTTTTCTTTACCGGCATTAGTATGTATGCGGGCATGTTCTTTCATGCTTTGTTTTCGTGTTAAACATTTATTACAATAATTAAATTCACATTTATATGGTTTGATGTTTAAATGAATTAAATAATGTCGTTTTAGAAGAAATCTATTCATAAATATTTTATTACATCGAATTCATTTGAAGTTTTTGATATTAAAATGAATTTTTTTGTGTACGTTTAAAGTTAATGAATGATTAATTCTATGTCCACATTGAGGACAATGACATGTATTGATTTATGTCTTTCAAAGTGATATTTATTATTATTTTTATACTTGCATTCATTAAATTTACAAAAAACTCAAATTTGTTTGAAATATATATTAAGTTCGTTGAATTTAAATAACTAGAGACCCGCGGAATTTTGCCAAAATAATGTTTGAACCTCTCATTTAAAGCGACTACACATTTTAGAGCGACCCAACATTTTAGTGCGACCCCACATTTTAGTGCGACCACATTTTAGAGTGACCCAACATTTTAGTTCGACCCCACATTTTAGAGCGACTACACATTTTAGAGCGACCACACATTTTAGTGCGACCCAAAATTTTAGTGCGACCCCACATTTTAGTGCGACCACACATTTTAGAGTGACCCAACATTTTAGTTCGACCCCACATTTTAGAGCGACCACACATTTTAAAGTGACCCAACATTTTAGTTCGACCACACATTTTAGTGCGACCACACATTTTAGTGCGACCCAAAATTTTAATGCGACTTCAAATTTTAGTTCGACCACAAATATTAGGGTGACCACACATTTTAGTGCGATTAATCGTGTGGTCGTATGTTTACTTTTATAAGTATTTTTACATATACAGAAAATAGCATTCTGGTATATACTGTGATTCTATCAAACAATACTATAATTATTCACAGATGGCGCTATTTTTTGTTTTATACGGTGTTTTGCAAAATCTTACGCATTAGTAAGTTCATTAATGTATTTTCTCGATTAAGTGAGAAATTCGATATTAAATTTTTATTATAAACTTTTCTGATTTTATAATTAATTCTTATATAATTCAAACTTCTTTACATTCACAATCACTTCATTAGAAAATTTCACTTTATATTTGGAAAAATAGTTTTCAATAAAATTTGTCCTTTTATTCCATAATTGATTAATTTTATAAAACTGTTGCCGTATTTCACATTTTCAACATTAGTGACACTTTTTCACACATTTCTAACATATAATTAATTATTCGTCAATTCATTATAAAACATGTTATTAATAAATGATAAACTTATCCAAATGAATACTTATGATTCTTTATAATTATTTGACTCAACCTAATAAATTATTTTTTGATTACATACTATGTTTTTCGATTTTTAATACATTTTTATAATGAAGTTATCATTTTCTATTTAAAAATTAATTAGTTAATATGATGTAAAAAATAATATATTTAAAAATTTCTATTAGAAAATAAACATTATTTATTACTTTTATGAAATCCGAAAATAATAGTATACTCGACTAATTTTAATCACATTTGTTATCGAAAATTAAATAATAACTTAATGTATATAACGAGTAAATTAAATAAAATTAAATTTAGCATTTACTACATCATTCGCAAAATTTTAGATTAATTTTTTTGTAAGTTTTAATATTGTATAATTGAAGTGCATTAAATAAGTTATTATATATAATATTTATCAGGCTCACGCAGGCCCCCGACACATTTTAACAGGTCCGGCCTCAGTCGTTCTCGGGCCTGAAATATTGAGCAATTGTACACTCTATTATAAAGCAAATATCATAACAAAAAGTTATTACACTTTATAATTAGGCTTTTCCATACTTTCTTCTGTTAAAGTTTCTCTTTTTAAGTCAATAATATGCATAAAAATTGAGAAACTTTTTAACACTTCAGCAGAACAACGGGATAAAAATCGCCCCAAACACACTTTTTGCGCTCATAACTTTTTTACTGTAAATGTGATCTTATTGGGGTTTTAGATATGCCTCAATTAGTTATTTCTTAGTAGATCAGTGTTTTTTCGCTTTTTTAGTCAATTAAAACAAAATTTATAATAACCATAAAGTAAGTACGGAGCAATAAATTACCCCATAATACCTTCAATGGATGCCAATGCTTTTCAATGCGATTTTCCCCTTTGTGTTTGCATTTTCTGTATAGCACGAAGAGTCTAAACGTAGGGGTGTTGCGCATAAAATGTTATGCGCAAAGCACAGTGGAAGGCAGCAAAATATTATTATCCCATAATACCTTCTGTGTTATTTTTTCCGTTGTTCTGCTGAAGTGTTAATCTTTAACTCATTGTGTAACTGAAGATTAAAGCCTTTAATCCTTAACTCATTGTGTAACTGAAAGAGTTTTGATTGCATTATTAACGATTTTGTTAACTACATATAACAAAAATGAATTTTAAAACACAAAGTTTTAAGCTTTTATGAAGAACCATAGATTAATCAATTGACGTTTTGCTTTTTTATGCGTTATGTAAAAAAATACCATCAAGTGTTATAAAAACAATAATTTTCTTATTTGATACATTTTTTGAGTTATTGGTGAAAAAATTGTCTCAAATAGTAACTTTTGTATGCTTATATATTCATTAGAAATGATTGGTTACTTTTCATCATTGATTATTGCTAAGAAAGCTCTAAATAAAACAGAAATTAGAAAGCAATTTAATTTCATAAAGAATTTTTAACTAGACCTGAATGATTATTTTCGATAAAAATTGATTTTCGGTAATTTATTAATGACTAAGTCCCAAGTTTACTAATAACACAATAAATTTTTCAATTGTTACTTAAAATAATTAATTGTTGCTTTAAAAATTTAAAATTCGTTTATGTATTTAAAAAATATATATTATATTAAATATCCTTCAATTGGTTTACTTGAATTCTACTTATTGACAGTATCTTATAATTCGTTTGAACACGTATTAATAGTTTTCAACTCTTTAGTTTTAGCTTATTAATAAAATAAGTTGGGTTAACTTTATTTGATATAAATGTATTTTTAAATTGAAATAATCCATACTAATTATTTATAATATAAACCAGTGTCACTTTTATTGAGGTAAAATTTTTTGTCTCATCTAAGACTTTCGCAATCAATAAAAATGCTTAATAAATAAATGATAATTATTATCAAGAATGGATTATTCAACAAGTTTTAGGTTAATCATATCATTTAGTGTGCTTCTAAATGCCATGTGAGAAATACCAATTGTTTTTACGTATTTAGTATAACATTTACTTTATTTTCGTTTACAAATAAAAGTAAAAGTATGTATGGCTCAACAATTTTCTTTTTAAATTTAATTTTATATGGTAAGCATTATTTATGATTTAGAATTTATTGACAATATTTATTGACGAATTTATTTATTCGAAAAATTTGAACTTATTTTATATCAATTAATTTATTGGAAGAAAAATTTGTTAAAATTATATTTACAAGCTTTAATAGTAAATTATTTACAGAACTTTTATTTTTATTTAATTTGTTTTCATAAATATGTTATCTTCTTTTATTTAGAAAATACGTTTCTTTTGTATTTTAATTAGAAATAATTTAATTTATTTTTAAAAAAAATTAGATTGCTTTATAAAATTTTATATAATTTTTAAAAAAATCAATTTTTTAGTGTTAAACAAAACGTATTAGCTCACTTTTTTAAAAAAGGCGAGCTTATGGATTTGACCATGTCTGTCCGTCTGTCCGTCTGTCCGTCTGTCCG